>WPIO01000013.1:830000-1085000 GCA_009760855.2 Cristatella mucedo | reverse complement strand
GCCCTCAGGTCCTGTGTGGACAATAAATTAGCTGTTCCATTCCTCCGCTTAAAGACAGTTGGCGACAGAAGCTTTAGCTCTGCAGGTCCTAGACTGTGGAACTCGCTTCCACAATTCTTATGCAACGACAACTACTCTCCTACTGCCGACTATGACTCATCCTTCTCAGCGGTCCTGAGCTGCAGCCTCCATGCTACTCACTACCTCAAGTGCTCTCCTGATTCTTCTATGCTTCTCACTTTCTCTTTGTTGCGTGAGACGAAGTCTGTCGGCTACCGAATGCGTACCGAAAGCCGCTAAGGCTGTGAGTGCGCTATACAAAACTCTCCTGCGAATGACTAGAACAACATCAACTATAAGGTCAAGATTATCGAGTAATTAATAAAAAAGTATCCACTACAAAAAAGCTAAAAACTAAATAATTTGAATTGTAAAATACGAGTCGCGAAGGATATTGCAATGCTAGGTGAATGAGTTCCCAATAATGGCAATGCCATGCTGCTAGAAATAAACATGAAACAATAATGAAACCCGCTCTCTGTACCTTGTGTCAAGCGCTGTCTATGAAATTGATACGTATTTCTTGAATAGATGACTATCCGAAAGGTCACAAACACGATGGATGCATTGATCCCTCCCAGCCCTCCAGCACATAATAATAATAATAATAATGCACTTGATAAAGCGCCCTCAGAGAACTCAATCTCCTTCCAGGTGCTTTACATTTGCTGCAAAGGGAAACGCGATTGAATGGTGAGTAATATCATGCTTGATTAACAACATGAATAACATGGTTAGGGGTGATATGCACAGGGTCAGCATGCAAGTGTGGTTAGTGGCAGCACGTCGAATTCTCTCAACTTGCTCTCAACTTGCTTGCTGCATGTATTGCTGACATCTGCACGTGGATTGGCAGTAAACTTTCGTAAATTCGAATCACAATAAAACCAACTAAATACTTGTGGGCAAATCAAGTGTGGTTCGGAAACTGAAAATAGTATCGTTCGGCTTGCCAGCACATCTCCGGCTGTTTCTGCAAGTACTCTTGGTGTCCTGTTCCAAAGTGACCTTTAACTAGATAACCACACCAGCTCCACAGTCAATTCTGCCCACTTTCATCTGCATACTATTACTAAAATTCGGGCTTGCTTAGACAGGGATACTATATATAAATTGATCCATGCATTTGTTACATCCCGTCTCGACTTCGGTAACTCACTGCTTGTGTCTACCGGCCTGTGCAATCAGGTGCTTACAGCTGGTGCAAAACTCTGCAGCTAGGCTTGTGCGTCACAGTTTTAACACCACACCACTTCTCACCAGCCTGCATTGGCTCCCAATCAAGCAGCATATCAACTTCAAGGTTCGGTCACTTACTTAAAATTCCTTCGCTCTCTAGCTCCAGCTGAACCAATCAGAACTATTTCATAATCAGGTCAAGCATCGTACAGCAAGCTGTTCTGACTCAATCGCTTAGCTATAACTCGTTCAAACCTCACAAACCTTTCGAGACCGTGCAGTTAGTTCATATCCCCCAACAAGCCTGGAACTCACTCCCGACTGATGCCACGAAACCGCCTGCGTGACAGCATGAAATATTATAATATTATATAGAATATATATAGAATTTATGAAAAGAAACTTAAATCCCACCTGTTTATTACAGCCTTTATTGAGTTCTTGCGATTCGCTCTTTGTTTGCTTAAGCGTGCTGACACTGTGGGTGCCGCTACTAACCATATCTACATGGTGACCCTGTGCATGCACATCTAACAACGTCATGCTTGGTGACTTTGCGGATGCTACCACGAGTCTTTTTTTCATTCTTTCTTTTATATCTGTAAAGTGCCTCAAAATAGTTTCGGTTTTCTGAAGGCGCTATACAAATGTATTATCATTATTATTACTGGGCATGTCGCCCTAACCATGTTTTGCTTGTCGACATTGTACATAGTACCACTAACCGTTTGATCATACTTTGCTTACAGCACATTTAAAGTGTCTATAAATACAAGTTCTCTGCAAGCGCTATACAAATTTAATATTATTATTATTCTTATGCATAAGGCGCAACCGCTTCCGGCAACGGCAAAAGCGAAGACGTTAAACCGTTCCCCATGACAGATGATTTCCGCCACCGTTCATTGCAGTGTTTCGTTAAAATAATAACCGAATTATTACCTTTGCGTCAATAGGTTTCGTCGAAAACTTGTCTTTCTTGTCACCCTGCTCGTCGAACAGCACGACCACTCTGTCACTGGTAACCACCGCAAACTTTTTATTGTTTGGAGACCATGCCATTGCAGTAATCTTCGCCTCCCCATCCTAAAAATATGGAGAATTTTCGACAGACTGATCCCCTGATGAAATCTTCGATCGAGCTTCCCCGCAGCGATTCGCGAAGTGCTGCTTCCTCGGTGTAGTAGTTGAGGCCCACGTAGTCGCAGCCACCGATGTAGGGATATTAAATACACCGCGCAGAGCCTAATCTATCGCATTAGCAACAATGAAAGCTAAAATCCAACGCTTTACGGCAGGCTTGACGAACCTGGGGAGACATCCATGTACCAAAGTGCTTCAAATGCATTTCGCCGGCACGCTGGCTTGATGAGGCGTTTTTTCGTAACCAGGAATGCCAGCCTCGATATGGAAACTTAAGGGGTGTCAGAATACCGTACCAGAATACTAGTCGTTTTAAGAAGCTTAAAACTTATGCCAAGGACTACAAGAAATAATTTTTATCTTTATATTTCTAAATTGTCTCATTGCATGACTTTTATATGCATAAAATAACTCATTACCCAGTAACATTTGTTATGGCTAGACAGCATCTAGCGATGTCAAGGTCGTCTCACCATACGAATGGGTGTAGCTGCATTCTCTTGTCTGCAGGTAGGTTAACCGTGATCTACTGTAACGAGCAATACACATTGGTTCGGTTAGGATATTTAAGGTACTCTTCTTAATTTTGAGATTCTTACATTGGCTTCATATGACCCCTATCGGCTCCAGTATGTTCGAATGTCAGCACTTACCTTACCGAGGTGTGCCCGCGATCTATCTAGCGCTCTATTTAATCGCTTACTATAGCTGCACGCTGCGGTAGCTAAAGCCCTTCTCTTTCGTGAGCCGTGGTCTCTTTAGTTATTTTAACATGATTTTTTGCGGTGCGTCTGTGCTTGCAGACTTTCTGGGCGAACGTTGGGGGAACAGTCGCTGTGTTGAGGATAATTCTGCTGGAGTGGTATTGATTTTTGGAGAATAGCTCCAGTTTCCCGTGGGTGCTTATTCATTTAGGCCACGCGAAGAAACGTTATTGAGGCAGGCATTACTTCGCATGCACAGTAGCAAATCACCTTGAATCCTCACAGCGTATGCGGCAGAGTGACTCGTGCAGTTGCAGATACTGCTGGCGATTAACGAGTGTTAAGTAGTAACCCTATCGATAGGGCGTAAGACTGACAGCCGGGTACTTTGAGAATGCTTGTGATTGATGCGTGCAGGAATTCACAGTGGATTCTCGTCCCACATCAGTTCCGAAATGACACTTCGCATCTAATGCAGAGATAAGGCATCCACTCGTTTGTTATCCTCATTTTATGCGCTGTATTCATATATACCACGCAGTACTTCGCTAAGTCATACCTCACGAGTACGCGTCCTTATGTCTCAAAGGAAATCGTTTTTAATGGTTTTCTGCTTCCTCACTGTAATTTGCTCACTAATCACTCAGTGTTAGTTATCACTTAGATAGTCATCTTATCTCTGTTGTTTCTTGCTCACTCATTCTCATAACTTCCTTCTTGATTGCTCCTTTGCCTAATCTTTGTTCATTTCCTATATTCCAAACACGAGATTATCTCAAATCCTGAACCGAGGCTTGCAGAAACTCAATCGTCCAGTGTGTGATGCTGTGAAAACGAACACTGTCTTGGGGCTCCCTAACCCAATGCCTTAGCTTCTGCTGCTGCTGTACATATTGCTAATTCGAAGCCGTCTGAGCAACGAATGTCGCAGACCTTAGACCTGCTCTATGAACTGTGAGACCTTTTTCTGTAACGACGATTGGTATATGTTGTCCACCTTCTGTTGTTTCATCGTTGCATGAAGCTCCTATACTTATAGGTCCTGTTACAGGTTTGTGTTTGATACAGTGCTACCGTGCATGCTTGTTTTGTTTCGAGCTGCTCAATCGTGTAGCACTAGTAGACCCTATCCTACTTGTGTGATGCTTAGATCTGCTGGTGCCATGCCTAACTAACAGAATAATTATGTCATTAGCCTCAGTTCTTGTCCCTGCACCTTTCAAAAAGACTCGTTAGGCCACCAATTAAGAAAGCAGCACTGGACCGCAAGCGCTTGAGCCACTTCTGGTCAGTCCACTCGCTGTCTTTCCTATTGAAAACCATGGAACGAGTTTTGGCAGACCAGCTGAACTCTTATATTGAAACTTCAAACCCTGCACGAAATTTCCAGTCTGGTTGTAGAGCTAATTACTCCGGAGAGTCGGTATTGCTTCATGTGCATGCAGACTTAGGTAAAGTCCCTCTGCTTGTTTTGCTTCATCTTTCGGCAGCGTTTGATACTATTGATCAACAAGTCCTCAAGCCCCTTTCATTTCGCCTGAGCATCAGAGGCACAGTCCTTGCAATGGTTTAGGTCCTGTCTCTGTGGGAGAGTCCAGAATATTCAGGTAAATAGGCAGCAGTCATCTGAGGAACCACTAAAGTAGGGAAGAATCCCAGGGCTCGGTGCTTGGTCTGCTTATTTTCACAATGTATACTCTCCCTTTTCCCGATGTAATCACTAAGCAAAATCTAGGCTTTCACTTCAATGCTGATGACACACAGTTGTACCTATGCTTTGATTCCTCCCAGCCTACAAGCACGTCAAGCTCTCTCTCTCTCTCTCTCTCTCTCTCTCTCTCTCTCTCTCTCTCTCTCTCTCTCTCTCTCTCTCTCTCTCTCTCTCTCTTACTGCATGTATTGCCAACATCGGCACATGGATGGCAGCACACTTTCTCAAATTAAACGACTATAAAAACCAACTTACCCTAACATACACCTGTTGGTCTCAGCATTTTGGTGGGTCCTTCCTTGTGATTTGTTCTTTGCATGCTTTTGCTTGCTTACACTGTGCATACCACTAATGCATGTTTACACTTCGTATGCATATGCATTTGCTTAGCGCCCTAAGAGAACTTAGTCTCTATTCAGGTGCTTCCCATATTAAAGGCGAGTGTGCATGTTGACACTGCGCATGTTACCGTTAACGGCTATGCTTCCATATGTGAAGCGCCTAGAAAGAGATTAAAGTTCTCTGAGGATGCTATACAAATGTATTAGTATTAGTATTACTACACGTTCAGCACATGTTTCCACCAAATTTCGAAAGTTAGAAGCCACCCATTGAACACAGGAAAGTATTAGAGGGAGCTTCCCGTGCCAACTAGCATCTGTACTGTTGTTACGATGCACAACCAACACCTGTTCTTCCTTCAGAACGAGTGCTAATTTTACTAAGGACTTCCGAGCACTCTCGCCCTCCTGTTAGAACTGCAGCTGATATCTGTAACCCTGTTGTTGTGAAGGCAGGTTATAATTTGTGCATTCTTTGTGCAATAGACCGTTAGTTGCCTTGCCAGCAGCTTAATACTTGGCGAACCTTTTGAGAAATGGCTGAAGTCAAAACACAGCTCGTCTGAAATCGATGCTACCCAAAGGTTTATCCTTGTTCCATACTCCCGAGATCACTGAAAACTGGCAGGGTGGAGTAGCCGATGTCGCCTGCGCCTCATTCAATTTTAAGCCTCTCTAGACTCCTACTAAACTAGTGCAGAACTGATCGGTTCTCTGTCCAGCTAGTGGTAAGGTGCCGATGATACTGGTAATTTATCGCCCACTAGGCAGCAATCCGAGCTTCACCTCTGACTTTTCTTACTTCAATATCCATTTTGACCCCATCTTATCCGACGTGTTCCGATATGCGTCCCCTTTCTCTTTGTGCTAGGATTAACTCTGGTAATAGCCGAAATGAAACTAGCGCCAAAATACTCGAAATTCCTTTGAGCGATGAGTGTGTACACTGTTCTTTTGAATGGGCACTGTAGGTTTATAGCTAATGAGAAAATGGCCGAAGTTCAGCACATGGACTGTACACCCGAGTTTGCTCGCGAGGGGCGTACAGGCCGAAGAAACGCACTACCAAGCATTTTCCTTGAAGCACATGCCACCTGCGGCACGCAAAATCTAACTGATGCCTTTGAGAGGCTCGGATCTACTTTTGCTAGTAAGTACCGTGGTTAACTGCACGTGCTCTCAAGTGCATGTTACTCGTGCTTTGTTCTGCAGCTCTCTCTCTCTCTCTCTCTCTCTCTCTCTCTCTCTCTCTCTCTCTCTCTCTCTCTCTCCACACCCCAGTTATATAATGTAATGTAATGTATCTCTGTCTGTAACTCCACAAAGTCATAAAGACCATGTGGGTGTTACGCATGAGTTTTTTATAGCGCACTCACAGCCTAAGCGGCTTTCGGTACGCATTCGGTAGCCAACAGACTTCGTCTCACGCAACAAAGAGAAAGTGGGAAGCATAGCAGAGTCAGAAGAACAGTTGAGGTAGTGAGTAGCATAGAAGTAGCAGCTCAGGACCGCTGAAAAGGATGAGCCATAGTCGGCAGTAGGAGAGTAGTTGTCGTTGCATAAGAATTGTGGAAGCGAGTTCCACAGTCTTGGATCTGCAGAGCTAAAGCTTCTGTCGCCAACTGTCTTTAAGCGGAGGAATGGGACAGCTAATGTATTGTCACTGAAGATGTATGGCCAGTCTGTTATGCAGCTGCAGAACCTTTTACAGCAACAATAATAATAATAAAACATGTTTACAGCATATGATAAGTGCTTAGAAAAGCATTAAGTTCTCTGAGTGTGCTATATAAATGTATTATTATTCTTAAAAAGAGCCTGTGCAGCTGCACCACGGATGGCTCGGCTCATATAAAATTTGCAAGCCTCCCCCCCAGCCTGTACATGTGGGCATGCAGCCTTTTTGATATTCGTTTAATCGTCATGGGCTTTGCTATTAGCTGCTTCCCTGGCAAAGCGAAGGGAGTGTGCGAAGGGTCTGCATCTCCTAACAGTTAACTTCAGAAAGACTAAGCGGCATTCACTGGTAAGAATTATTTGGGGCAGCAAGGCTTAAGCATCTTTGGGTTCACGTTCGCTAGCCAACAGACTGGTCAAGCTCGGCAAAGTACCGACCGCACTTTGGCACAGTTGCATGTGAACCTGTATATCGTGCGACATCGGGACCTCCACCGCGCTACGATGACGATTCCCCCCACACCTAGCCTGGTAGCCCCCCCCCCCCCCCTCCCCCCCCCCCCCGTATGGTTTGACAGACTGCTGCTGCAGCAGCAGACCACCGCCGCCTCCTCCCCATTCGAGGCTGGCACAAAGGGAGCTCTCATGATTCGGGCGAGCTGGTTTGGTCCAGCGGTTAAGGTGCTCGCCCCGACCAAGGTCTGGCTGAGGTCGTGGGCTCGAGCCCCGAGGCATATGTGAAGCGTCTGAATGGAGATTAAGTTCTCTTGGGGCGCTATATAAATGAATTATATTTTTTTCAAGTGGGTTTTTTCCTCGGAAGATTCAGCCCTCACCTCAACCTCCTGGCCCTGTTCCTGTGCGTGGCTTGCGTCGTTAGAACATGGAATCCTGTTCATTGCTTCGCTGGCGCACCCTGTACCGTAGGTTATTGCGAAAACCCACAGCGCCATCTGGGCAATATTCGAATGAACCCTAGCGACGGCGGCCACTGGTCCTTGGCGCGCGCCATACACGTTTTGCATTTGCACAGCTTTAGCACCGCGCACGCAAGCGTGCGTGCCTTGTCATCCTGCGGGCAGGCTGGCTGCAGTCACATGCGTTCAGCCTCATTCCATAGGTGGCCTGCAGACGCCTTCATCCTCTACCGATTCGCCGAGCGAAAGGCCAGTCTGTCAAGTGCTGCCTGGCGGGAGTGCCGCTGCCTCGGCAGCATCTGGGTCGTTGCCAAGCAGCCACGCCTGCCCTAGCACGGCGACCGTCGGCAGCGGGTCTAGGCATCAGACGGTTCTTGCCGGAACCGGAAAGGGCTGTCATCACCAATCAGGCGTGCTGCAGCAGCCGTAGGCGTGTGGTGTCCCCCCCCCTGCTGAATGCTGCCAAGCACCTTGATAGCTATGTGCAACTGCTGCCACCACGCTACTGCTGCTACCGAAGCAGCTATTGCTGCTGCCATTGTTTACTCCTGGTTTTACTGGAGTATTTATTAGACATTTTATTTTGTTCATTCGAGTGTTGTTTATTAGCTGTGAAGCTAGGTTTGCCGAGCTTCGACCGAGCCGGCCGCCTCATCTCGTGACGATCGTCGTGCCTTCTTTCGCTTGTGCTTGTGCTTGTGCTTCTTATGGCTTTTTGACCTACAGCACAGCAATAAAGTCACGACGGTCGGGCAAAAAACGCTGATCATGAGCACGATGAGCTCCCATTCAGCGGACAGGACAATACGCACCAAAAGCGTGGCACACTAGAAAAAACTGATAGCGAACGACCATGCACGCTGCCGACGAGTTAACGAGCCGTCGTCACGGAGCTTAAACAGTGCACCGATGGAGAAACGAAGAAGTCGAATTACCCACAAGCTGGAAGCATCGGCCCTAGCAGTCGGTGCGAGCAGTGTGCTGCTGCGCAAGCAACTGGCAAATGGCCAATACTGCTAAATGTAGCGGGTGCATACTTGCAGGATTCCTCGTGCTATTGTAAAGGTTGCCTCCTTGCAAGCGACCCCAGGGTGCTGGGGTAACTAGGTGGGGAGCGATGACTAGCAGCGGGCAGCAGGTAAGTAAATGCAAGGCCTCACTCTTTGATGGCGAACTGCGACCGGGATCTTGCGAGCACTCAAATCTGACAAGAAAGTCGGCATTCATAGCCAGCATTCTACGGCAACTAGGTTAAATATAAACCTAAAGTGTGGCGAACCATCTGGATGCACTTCATTATTGTAGTGCAACGAGATAGCATGTGGAGAATATTCTCATTCACTTTACAGCTCACAGGCCCAGTCTAGGGGAAAACCCCCATCATTTTTAAAAGCATTTAACGGACTTTTGGCTACTTGTAGGCGTATAGTCCAAACATGCTTCACTGCCTGTGCAATTTGTCCTTGGGTATCCAATAATTAACTGACAAAACTTGATTCTGCGTTAGACCTAACATGATTTCATGGAGAAAACTGCATGCATCACCCCAAAGGCAAACTGTGTGCTGACAGACAAGTATCGCTGCCTTATTATGTATGAGAACCAGCAAGATTGTGAACATGGCATACGTGCCAAGTATCCTGCTCACCTGCTACGAGTACGTGACCGGGACCGGCTGCTGCCAGCGCTGCTGCGGCGTTTGTGGCGTTTGTGACCCCTACTCGTACTGGGGATGTCAGCAGCATCGTGCACGTCTGCATACGAGCCATCGTCGACAGTGGCCTGCTTGGGCAGGGCTGCTGCTGTCCCTCGGCTCGATTCGACGTCATACTCGGCTGCTGTATGCTTCGTTGGCCGGGTGTCGTTGGCAGATAGGACAGGGTGGTAACTGCAAAATGAGTCATATTGGCATGCTTATCGACGATACGAAGAGACCACGTGACGAGCGTACACGAGACGCGGCATTTAACAGAGCGGTCCCACTCGCGTCGCGATAGCTTGCCAGTCAGGTTAGGTCACACAAACACGCGCCTTTCAGCAAGCGTCCTACAGCTGCCGACTGGAGACTGCCGACTTCCAGCAAAGGGGCTCTACACACAGAATCAATGGGATCATGTACAGGAACGTGTTCATGGACATCGGCAAAAATGTTGGCATGCCCTGTGCCAGAGCTCTTGTGGGGGAGGACTACGTTTGGCAAATGGATATTGATCCCAAGCATACTGAAAGTGCAATGAAGCAATTCTTCGGCGATTCAGGTGTCCGAGTCCTTAGTTGGCCAAGCCAATCTCCCAGTCTCAACCCTATTGAGCATCTGTGGGATTGAGGTTGGAGCAGTCGCTTAGAGCTGAGAACAGCGTCTTGTCTTCCCCCCCCCAGCAGCTGTTTGGTCGGCTTAAGCATCTGTGGGACTGCAATAGTTCGGATGTTTGCCGAAAGCTGATTGAGTCAATGCCCTGGCGAATACATAAAGTCATAAAGAACAGAGGTGGTCCGACCTCCTATTGAAGTGAGTACCCAGTCATGCATGTGTAACCTTAGTTGTGATAATAAAAAATATTAAACCGCCTCGTGCACATGTTTTCAGTGCTGTTCGACGAAGAGAAAGTCAATAAACTGAAGGGACAGCGGCTTCGTGGTGGTACCTATTCACCAGCGTAAATACTTTTGCGTTTGAGTGTATGTCTGAAAACTACTTGTCACATCCAAGATCTTTGCAAAGCAGGGTCAAACCTTGATGCCAAGTAGGTGCGACTACATGCAGCATCATTTGGCCACATTTTCCGACCCTTTCAAAGAGCAGATACTTTCAATCTGATTTTAATCCTTTTTCCCAATCATGCCTTGTTTACCTGATAAAACTCAGGGGGTGAGTGCCTTAGGTCAAACAGGGGTAATACATAATCTTAGCTATGCAAAGAAGTCAAAAGTAATTGATATATTAAATGAAATTAAATATATTACAACAAAATTAAATTATAATTACCAACTGGCAGTGCACACCCTTATTAAAAGGCTGCACTGGGTGAGTGAGGCCTCACAATTCGGGGTCAGGAGTCGAGAGGCAGGAGGGTGGTTGCTACTATACCCCCTCTCATCCATAGCTTCTCCCTACGGCTATATATATAGCACTGGCATCTCTTGAGAACGGTCGATGAGAAAATTCACGAGCATATGTTACGGCAGAGTCAGCTACTCACGTGACATCGCTATCTATCAGCTTTGAGGTATCCGACCGGCCGTTGGCAGCTGCAGTCGATTCTGCCGAGAGATCGGCCTGGCCCTTGCTTGCAGCAGCCGTGCCAGCACGTACCGAATCGCCGCCTTTGCCAGAGACGGGCGCTGATGAAGTCAGCATCGACATTTGATTAAGGATAACGTCCCGTATGATCTAAAAATGGACATGCATTCCGTTCGTCTTGACTGTCTGAAGGCTGATAATGGACAGAAGAATTGCCACTAACATGAACTACGGACCCCCATTCCATCTTACCCGACTCACCTGGCTCTGCTACGCCAATCGAGTGCACTGCCAAGTTACACTCTCCCAGACTGATGTCCAGGCGAAGCTGCACAGCAGGCTTACAACCTACCTCGGTGTACGATTTCTTAGTGGTATGAACATTCTTTGCTCTGTATGTCTGCCGGCGCCTTTTGTAATCTCGAAGCTCTGCTAGTTTCTCCAACTGCGATTTCTCGGTGCCATCTAAAATGTGCACACCAACTTAACAGCGCGGCAGCATTTACAGACATAGCTAGCTATTCTCTACTCAGTCAGGCACACGACTGCAGCTGGCAGCCACTTGGTTGTCCACACTGCAGCCTCAGTTTTGTGCTTTGCCAAAAATGAGTAGAGCAGCACTGTGCGCAGGCACTGCTTGCTGGTCTACCGCCTTGTGCTCTCAGGTGCTTACAGCTTGTGCAAAACTCTGCAGCTAGGCTTATAATAATAATAATGCACTTGATAAAGCGCCCTCAGTGAACTTAATCTCTCTCTGGGCGCTTTACATTTGCTGCAAAGGGAAATGCAATTGAAATGGTGAGTAAAATCATGCTTAATAAACAAACAAAATAAATAACATGGTTAGGTTTGCCACTAACCACATTTACATGCACAGGGTCAGCATGTAAATGTGGTTAGTGGCAGCATGCACAGTGTCAGCACACATAAGCACATCAAGGACGAATCACAGGGACCCACTAAATGCTGTCCTAAATAGGTGTATTTTTAAGTTCTTTTTAAATGTGGTCAGGTCAGGGGATGTTCTGGCGTAGGTCGGGAGGGAGTTCCAGGCTTTGGGAGCATACAAACTAAATGCACGGTCCCAAAAAGATTTGAGGTTTGTACGGGGTATTTGTACACTGCTGGATTCCGAAAAGCGGGTGGTACGGTGCTTGGCCTGATGGGGGAGTTTATCTGAGAGATAGGCTGGAGCCAAAGAATGAAGTGACCTAAAAGTGAGCGACAAAACCTTGAAGTCAATCCGTTGCTTGACTGGTAGCCAGTGCAGGTCTGCAAGAAGTGGTGTGATGTGGCAACTGCGACACTCACGACAGAGAAGATAGCAATGTTATGTAGCTGAAAGTAGGCAGACTTAAGGTTTACAAACAATGCCAGATGATGGCCAAAAAAATAATAACAGTCAAGCCGTGACGTGTTGCCCTGGCAGAGCAAGCACTGCTACTTCAGTGCAAAGCAGAGGCCTTCGCACAGCTGGCAGCATGTATGCTAGCACTGCTGCCGAATAGCACGTGGATTCGGCGGGTCGCATCCGATGAGTCAACACGATGTGACAGCAGCTTAAATAAATCCTAGCTGTTTTAACAGCCTCTTTTTGTATTGCGACAGAAGAGCCTTTACGGCTATCACCACCGCTTGCAGTAACGATAAAGAATCGTCCACCGCAGGAATCAAACCCACGACCTCGGGACCGAGGTCGTGAAAGCAACCGCCATACCTAGTGTGCCATCACGGCTCACCTTACTGGAATCGTGGGAGACTTCCGATAGCTGATTGACTGGCTGGCTGCGCACGCCAACCGCAAAGGTCAGCCAGTGAGCAGCAGCAGCTGCAAAAGCACCAACATGCACACCCCGCAGCAGCGAGTAAGCTCTGGGCCGCGCGCGAGCGGCCACCTTTTCGATCGCCGTCGCCGGGATCGAGCAGAAGTAGCTCCTCCTTCGGTATGGAGGTGAGCTGGTGCTGTCGCTTGGCCTCTCCAATGCAATGCTCGTAAATGGCGAGCCGCTCATTCTGTGTGAGCTCCGAAACGGCCCGGTCGTTGGTCAGTGGCAGCGCTTTCTTCACTCTCAGGCTTCCGTGACCTGCAGCGCGGTGGTGAGATGACGACCACGCATTAGATCGCAGCTTGGGGGGCTGAGTGTGATGAGGCGTGGCGATGGCATGAGCTTGCAATCTCGGCGGTCACGTTAAGGCTACGACTAGGAGCGGGACGCTTGCATTTTTCCAAGCAGGATGCAGCAGCCGGGGCATGCACATGGACGCTCAATCAAGCTACGACGGTGCTAAAAAAAGACAAAAAATAAAAACGACCACGATCTCCAATAGTCGGTAATAGATAGAAAAATAGATAGAAAACAGGCACAGGTGGCACGCACCAGCTCGTATGCCAGTAAGCTGACCAATCTCATCAAGGATACAAAAGCTGAGGGCAGCTGCATTCAGCAGCAAAGGATATCGGGTACATGGTATCCCAGAGCACCGGTGCTGCTACCGCCTGCCGGCACGCAGCAGCCGTCAGTCCCGCTGAGGCAAAGCGACTACAAGCAACGTAAAGAACATTGAGGCTTCGCAGTGACGTCGTACGACTAGAAATCTTAATACTGCAGGAGCCACTCCAGGGTGTCAGCGCAGAATCGATTAGACAAGTGCATATCGACAGCAGAGGTGAACAAAGGGTCAAATAGTTGCCAAGAGCAATTACACTTAAAATATGGATGCGAAAGTGCAACACTGTAAGGCAGCTGCATTTTTACTGTACCAATGGACATTGACCGACGTTCGACACCTGGGCGATCAAACAACACCCTAAACGATCAACTGGCCACCGTGCCCCCTGCGACCTGCTGCCAATGCTGCCCTTTTTCATAAGCGACTTAGTAAGGCTTTACCCAGCTCAGAAAAAGTAACGATCGTCAGTATCCCTCAAGTGAGACACTTTATATATATATATATATATATATTTATTTATTTATTTATTTATTTATTTATTTATTTATATATAGTGTGTGTGCGTGTATTTGTATATACACTTATATTTATATATATATATATATATATTTCAGTATATATATATATTTCAGTATATATATATATATATATATATATATATATCAGTATATATATATATATATATATATATTTCAGTATATATATATATATATATATATATATATATATATATATATATGTTTGTGTTTGTGTACTCACGTGGATGGTGAAGAGCATAGCAGCCTATAAGCTTTAGTCCTACTTGTAGCAGGTAATAAGGCATTGCAAGCTGCAGGATTCAAATCCACGACACGAGTGAGTCATGAGTTGAATGCCTTATAGCTGGGCTAGTTCTGCCCCATTGTTGATCTTAGTAATATTGACATGCCTGCTCTGACATTCCAAAACCCGATACCATGTCAGTCAGTAGCCACATTGGTGAGGGTCTCTCTGTTGTTAGTAGCCATTATCTCTTAAGGTAATCAGTAAATTTTGAACTTATTGAAAGGGATCGTTTTGACAGGTGCCTTGGTTTGGCCAGGATTAGGTGCTAGTCTTTAACGACCAAAGTCGTGGGCTCGAATCCAGTGGCATATGTAAAGCGCCTGGATAGAGATAAGGTTCTTTAAGGCCGACATAAGAATGATTTATACTTATACTTTGAAATTAACGCCCAGCTTGGTAAGGCAGAATTCAGCCCCAGCAGGATCGATCCCCTTGCCGGAAATCAGCTGATGACCATTTGCTAGGGGCTGAATTCTGCCTTACCAAGCTGGACATTAATTTCAAAGTATAAGTATAATTCATTCTTATGTCGGCCTTAAAGAACCTTATAATTTCAAAGTATAAGTATAAATCATTCTTATGTCGGCCTTAAAGAACCTTATCTCTATCCAGGCGCTTTACATATGCCACTGGATTCGAGCCCACGACTTTGGTCGTTAAAGACTAGCACCTAACCCTGGCCAAACCAAGGCACCTGTCAAAACGGTCCCTTTCAATAAGTTCAAAATTTACTGATTACCTTAAGAGATAATGGCTACTAACACCAGAGAGACCCTCACCAATGTGGCTACTGCCTGACATGGTATCGGGTTTTGGAATGTCAGAGCAGGCATGTCAATATTACTAAGATCAACAATGGGGCAGAACTAGCCCAGCTATAAGGCATTCAACTCATGACTCACTCGTGTCGTGGATTTGAATCCTGCAGCTTGCAATGCCTTATTATTTGCTACAAGTATGACCAAAGCTTATTAGGCCGCTATGCTCTTCACCATCCACGTTCACATTCTGCACCACACAATTGTGTATCGCCAGCTGCAAGTGGAATTGATAGCTGCTAGGGCTCTACAGCCATTATATAAATGAGGTTGTTTAGTCAGCTGAATTTAATCTCAGTTTACTTTATTTTAAAGAGTTAGACCTATTAAATCAGCCAATCTTGACGTTTTTTAACCTTTTGAACTTGAAAGAGAGCAGCCATGCTGCTTCTCTTAGCAATTACATGTAAAAGTATCGTTACTATACGTACATGCACATGTGCAGGTACCATTCACGTCGGTGGCCATATCATGGATCTCGTTATCACTAATAATGTCTGCCCGACTAACCTAGTTGTGTGCCCGTTGACCATCTCGGATCATTGCTCTGTCTCATTTACTGGTCTAGCGATTAAGGTGCTCGCCCCGACCAAGGACTGACTGAGGTCGTGGGATCGAGCCCCGAGGCATATGTGAAGCGCCTGAATAGAGATTAAGTTCTCTTGGGGCTCTATATATGAATTATATATTTCTTATATTATTCTGCTCCTGATCAGTTGTACTCGCAGGGTAGCATCGAGCTTGTCCAGCGATGCAACTTAAAAAGCATTGACCAAGACTAATTTTTGAAATCTGTCTGTGAGGCAGGTCTTCTTGATCTGCACCCAGACTTGACTGACAGCCTCGATTCCCTCACTGATGCAGTGAATCGTGGCACTGATGAGGTGCCCTTAACGAGCATGCTCCTGTACATTCTGTCCGTGTACACAGTTGTGGAGATTCCTTTCAATTTACAAAAAAACTTCAAAAGATGAGCCATTTTAATTGTAGGCTTGAACGCCACTTTAGTGAGTCTGGGTCTGACGACGAACTAGTCAAGTTCAAAGACTACTTTCGAGTCTACACCAGAAGTTTAGAAAAGCCAGGGCTTCTTTTTTTCATTCAAAAACTCAAGTCCTGCCAGTCAGACCCAAAAAGGAATTTGTAAGACGGTAAACAATTGTCTGGCCAACTCGGAGAGGTCTCACTCCCCAGATATCAACGGCTCAGCCGAAAACTTTTCAGCCTTCTTCACTAAAAAAATGTGCACAGCCATACCTCCACAAAGCCCCTCCGACTAAAGCAATTGTTGAATCACAACATGTGATCTTCCTTACGGAATTTTCCGAGGTTTCTTCGTTCGATGTGGCTACCTTAATAACGACTAGTAAAAAGATCTCCTGAAGGACCTATACATCCCCTCTGTGATCTTCACTGGCAGACAAACTTAGCCCAGCCATAACTAAGATTGTTAATGCTTATCTGGAAAAATGGATTGTACCCAAGTTCTTCAAATCAGCCATTGTTTGACCGATACTCAAAAAGCCTGGATTAGATACCGAGGTCCTTGCTAACTATCGTCAAGTTTCCCTTCTTCCTCTGTTGCCAAAGATTCTTGAAAAAATTGTCGCTAAGCAGCTTGTAGCACATATGGATAAGAATAAATTGTCAGAACAATTTCATTCGGAGTTTAGGCGGCAGCACTCCACTGAAACTGCTCTCCTCCGTGTAACCAATGACATCCTATGCAGCAACAATAACAGGAATGGAACTGCCCTGGCAATGATAGATTTATCAGCTGCCTTGATAATAATATCCTACTTGAACGATTAGAACAACGATCGGTCTGGCAGATGAGGCACTTGCGCGATCCAAATCGTACTTGTCTCATCATGTTCAATCAGTGTCGTGTGATGGGCAGGTCTCATCTACCAGACCAGTCACATGTGGAGTCTCACAAGGGTCTGTCTTCGGTCTATTGCTGTTCTCCATTTATATACAACCTCTGGGAAAAGTGATTCGAGCCCATGGAATAGGCTATCACTTTTATGCTGAAGATACTTAGCTGTATTTGTCATTAGGCCGTCGGAATATTCTGCAGCATCTGATCAAGTAAATGCTGCCTTGCCTAAATCTTAAAAGTTCGTTAAGAAGACTGCTACCACAGTTAGCCATCACGTCGATCCCTATCTAAGAATGGGAACTGTCTTCCACGGTGGCTTGCACAAAATTTAACTAGCTCCTTCGTTCTGTCTAGGCTAGATAATCGCAATTCCCTTTTGGCTGGGTTACCAAAAAAGGCCACTAGGCCACCACAGCTGGTGATGAATATAGCTGCAAGGCTAGTTTACAAATCCCAGAGGTTTGATCACGTGTCTTCTTTGCTGAAAGAGCTTGGATGGCTGCCGATTGATAATAATAATAATAATGCACTTGGTAAAGCACCCTCAGAGAACTCAATCTCTTTCTAGGTGCTTCACATTTGCTGCAAAGGGAAGCGCGATTGAATGGTGAGTAATATCATGCTTGATAAACAACTTGAATAACATAGTTAGGGGTGACATGCACAGGGTCAGCATGCAAATGTGGTTTGTGGGAGCATGCACGGTGTCAGCATGCATAAGCACATGAAGGACGAATCACAGGGACCTACTAAATGCTGTCCTAAATAGGTGTGTTTTTAAGTTCTTTTTAAATGTGCTCAAGTCAGGGGATGTTCTGACACAAGTCGGGAGTGAGTTCCAGGCTTTGAGAGCATACGAACTAAATGTGCGGTCTCCAAAGGATTTGAGGTTTGTACGAGGTATTAGTAGACTGTTGGATTCCGAAAAGCGGGTGGTACGATCCTTGGCCTGGTGGGGGAGTAGATCTGAGAGATAGGGTGGAGCCAAAGAATGAAGTGACCTAAAAGTGAACGACAAAACCTTGAAGTCAATCCGTTGCTTGACTGGTAGCTTGTGCAGGTCGGCGAGAAGTGGTGTGATGTGGCAACTGAGACGCTCACGACAAACAAGCCTAGCTGCGGATATTAAGTTCGTACACTGAACCACAAGGCCCACTACGGCTTGGCTCCTCCATAACTAGCAGAACTGCTGCACCAGTTTCAGCCTCCTCGTGCTCTCAGGTCCTGGGTGGACAATAAATTAGCTGTTCTAACCCTCCACTTAAAGATCGTTGGCGACAAAAGTTTTTGCTCCACAGGTCCTAGACTGGAAATCACGTACACAACTCTTACATAACAACATCTATACTCCTGCTGCCGACTAGGGCACATCCTTTCCAGCCATCCTGAGCTGCTACTGCCATGCTACTCACTACCTCAACTGCTCTCCTGACTCAGCTATGCTTCTCACTTTCTCTTTGTTGCGTGAGATGAAGTCTGTTGGCTACTGAATGCATACCGAAAGCCGCTTAGGCTGTGAGTGCACTATAGGAAACCAAAAGTCTTTTTAGCTTTATGGAGTCACAGAGGGAGATATATTACATTACATTACAAAGAGATTTACTTCTCTGAGAGCAATGTAAAATTGATTGCTACTATTAATTGTATTATTATACAATACTGGAGCTACAAAACATGGGCCTGCAAGACAGAGCTGTGTATCCGTTTTGCCAAGCCTGCACCAGTACAATGTGTGAGAGAGTTGCTAGTCAATCAACAGAAAGATATTGAAGTATTCCCTGGTAGCTAAAGCCCAACCAACGGCTATGCCTATCATTCACGAACCCAACCAATTGCTATCATGATGGCCGGCTGCATGTTCTGCAGGTAATAGCCACCGTCCAAATGGTTGAGAACCGGTATCTGTGCTTGGTAAGTACCAATCAACTGGTGCACCAGAGTGCACCACAAATGAGCAGCCGAGCTTCACTCAAAAAGCAGTCACACCAAAGCATCAAGCTTAATCCATCGAGTGGCATTCCCAGCATGCATCTAAAGTTGGTTCGAGACAAACAGCCATCTCCAGCCTAGAAAATCAATCGCAAGCTGCCATAGCCCATACAGACGTCACACTTAACAGTCATACACATCATCCAAAGCGCTTCTTTCTTGGCTTTCGATGGCCATGCAGCATGACAGCATAAAAAGACATGTCAGTAAACACATGGTGCCTCAGATCACAAGCATCGACATTTTATCAACCTACCTGCACTGTGATGCTTCGTCAGGATTTCTGATAGGTTGTTGTCGTCTTAAAAAAAGAAGAAAGAAAACCAAGTTTACAAAAAAGAAGACCGCCGCAATCGCTGCAGGATCCGGCTCGCGTCCGCGCAGCAATACCGCAGTGCAGCAAACCCGGCTAGTAGCAGGCGTGGCAACCGGCGCAGGTTATTTTGCGAACGGTGCGACGGCGTGCCCCTCTCTCTCTCTCTCTCTCTCTCTCTCTCTCTCTCTCTCTCTCTCTCTCTCTCTCTCTCTCTCTCTCTCTCTCTCTCTCTCTGGCATAAACAACATCAGGAAGGGTAATGAGCACGAATGCCACCAGCTGCTAGCAACGAACAGAACTTGATGCGCTCAATGTGCTACAAGTCCACTCGAGACACCACTCACACCAAGAAGCATCGGCGAGTGTCAACCTAAGAAAGCGTCCGACCACACGACGAGACCACAAGCAGGGCTATGCTCAACTGCTTCCTACAGCCTCGTGTCACAAGCGAGGATGACAAAGCATACATGCTTACCAAGGTTAATAGCAACATGGTACTTGGCACTGACACCTTCATAACAGAAGTGTGACGAAGGAGGTATTGCTTCCTGGCAAACAAAAAGGTATCAGCTGGTAACGATTGACTAAGAATCCCATAGCTGCAGCATGCACAAACGAGCTCATCAACGACAACATGAACAATGTTATAATCAGCTCACTCGATTCTTGAACAAGTCCTCAGCTACGCAATGCAACATGCAAAGTTCTTCGAAATGCTACAAGCCGCGGCAATTTATGTGCTAGGTCAGGAGCTGAATGAATGCAACACAATACATAAAAGAATGTTAGCTGATTTAACAGCTTTATTTTTATAGCAGCAGACCACGACCTCGGTTGTGAAGAGCGAGAACTTTACCTCCTGCGCTATCACGGCAGGCTGACAAGCTCTACAAATTAAAAAAGTTCACAAAAATAGCTATGTCATAGCTAAACTACTAGTTAGACGCTTACCAACTCATCTTTGCTAACACCAGCCGACAGCAGCTTGCACTTCTCAACGTGAGTCTCAAATGAAGTTGCTGGAATCACGTGAGCAGGGTTGTGCGGGCAGGCGACAAAATCCTGCAACATCAATTTTCTGCCAACTGTATTCAGAATCTAAAGCCGTATGACAGTCACAGCATCATTCTGCAGTAGCCACATACGAAGAAAACATACCTTGATTCGAAGACACATTTTTGAGGTGTGCATAAACATGTTTGTGCTCAGCAACTAGTCAAGCACAAAATCTTTGGTAAAGCAGAGTACCAAAGGGTGGCATCATGAGCGGCCTTAGACGGTTAAGTCAGCTGACCACAACAAAAACCACTACAGTAGTATCTCGACTTACGAATGTCTCAACATACGAGTGTTTGGAGATACGAGTTGTCTCTCAGCCGATTTTACGAGCCAGCTTCAGATACTCCACCACTAGTTGCCGAAGCAAATGTTACAGTGCCTGTGTGTGGTTACTCAGGCCAATAAGGGCAGGGCAGCTTACGATATTCTGTTGCAAGGTGCAACCCTACGACCAGAGTGTGACTCCAAGCGAAGTGCAGGCCTGTTGGTTCGCTCCCAGACAGACTCGAGCGAGCCATCGTGGTGCTAGGACGCACAAGATCGCCAGACTCCGGCATTACATTCGACTACGGCAGGAACAGCTACGTACGTACTGTACTCTATTTAGGCAATCTCATCGTGTGAGAGTTCATCGCATAACTGATAATTGGTGTGTCAGTGCTAAGCCCAGCCAATAACCTGAAAACGAGGAAAAAAGGGCAAACATCGACAAATAAGATTCAGATATTCATTTCAGCCTTTCTCCTCTAACTCTTATCAGCATCTGCAAATCGTCTGATCTCTAAGCTACTCCTGTACATTAGGATTAATAAAACCCGTTTATTGTATTGTTTCTAAAAAAATATTCGTTATTTATAAGTACATTTTTTAATTTAAAAACGTGTGACAAAAAATCGCAGTGTTTTTTGGGGGTCCGGAATGGATTAATGACATTTCAATTCATTTCAATGGGGAAAATTGATTTGACATACGAGTAATTTGAGTTACAAGCTCCGGCACGAAACGAATTAAACTCGTAAGCCGAGGTACCACTGTATTTAACTGGGCTGTTGATTGCCGATGAGGTGAGGTCACCAGAAGCCCCCAACCGCCTGCTTGCCAAGCATCAAACCAGTAACCACCACCAGCATTCGGTCCACTGCTCGACTGCTACAGCAACTTGGGTGAATCGGGCCACCTATAAACTGGTATTCATGCCATATGCGACACGATAATAATACTAGGGCACATGTATAGAACTCTAAGAGAATTAAATCTCTTTCTAGGCACAGTACACATGCTGTAGAGGAAGCTTGGCACACATGCACATGTTCCAAAAGTTTGGGCATGCATAGACGTAAATCAAGCAGAAAAGGAGCAAGCCCTGATGATCTGCACATAGGGAGACCACTACTCACACCGGACCGAGCTGTACATCTGCAGCACACAACTCCGACCGTCCAAGTAGGTCAACTGCAAGCTCGAAGGTCTCAATAAACTCAATCCTACCAGTCGAGCAGCACCGGTGTTACCAGGCTGCAGCCTGACCCGGTCTTAAAATTGTCGAAGATCGGTTGATTAAATGGCCTCACTAATGGAGTGGGGATGGATGGCCTTAGCCGCAATCACCAGCTTGCAGCCAGCTGGCAACACTCTTCTGACGATTACTTGTCTTCTGATGATTACTTCTGTCGATTACTTGCGCTTCTAAACTCGAGAGCAAAATCCCTCGAAGACTGCCGTACCTTCAGCTACTAGACTCCTAACGCTGGTAAGTCTCAACTCACTATATTCAACCTCGGCTATAAGCAACTCGCTTACAAGCAAATCTCGAATATAAGCAATATATGGCCATGTCCCGATTTCTTGTCCCATCTTTAACACATGAAGAGCCTCGGTTATAAGCAAACCTCGCTTATAAGCCTGCCACTTTTTGTTCCCAGCACCATTCTTCCCTCACTTATAAGCAACTCATAACAAAACGAATCGATTTCGTCTGATCAAACACCTGCCTGCGTAAAATATTATTAAAAATTGTGGTTTTGTGATTTATGTAATTATTGTTTAGGTATGTCCTGCTTGTGTATGTGTTTTGTTAATGTGTTTGTGGCAGTTACATCACACGATCAAGATGAAATTGATGCTCAAGAAATCTAGGTCCGAGGATTATGAGCCTGTGGTTTAAAATCAAATGATTTTGATGCATACTTACACATTGACAACGAGATCGAGTACTTTGGCACATTGACCAACAGGGAGATCTGCGACGAGGTGAAACGAAAGCGCATAAATACCTCAGAGGGCATTGAAGATGAAGAAGATTCCGATCTTGCAAATATTTCCCAGAAGATTTCTCATTCGAACGCCCTAAGTTGCTGGCCACAGTCCGTCGATATTTGGAAGAGAATGCCACTGAATATTCTTTCTATCCCGTCGATATTTGGAAGAGAATGCCACTGAATATTCTTTATATCTTATTGAAGATATGATTGAGAAAAAATCCTTTTGAAGAATAGTCAGAGCAAAATTACAATTCAATGTTTGCTCCTTTAGGTTAATTTTATGATAAACTTGTGTTATAAAAAATGTTTGAATAAAATTTCACTTGAACATCGCCTATAAGCAACCTCGGTGCCACTTTTTACACAGGATTTTCGGCTGGCTTATAACCAAGGTTGACTGTTTTATGCCATTTTCTATACTAATAATAATAATGCATTTGATAAAGCGCCCTCAAAGAACTCAATCTCTTTCTAGGCGCTTTACATTTGCTGCAAAGGAAACAAGATCGAATGGTGAGTGGTATCATGCTTGATAAACAACATGAAAATGACATGGTTAGGGGTGGCATGTACAGGGCCAGCATGCATATGTGGTTAGTAGCAGCACGCACAGTGTCAGCACTCATAAGCACATAAAGGACGAACCACAGGGGCCCACTAAATGCTGTCACAAATAGGTGCGTTTTTAATTTCTTTTTAAATGTGGTCAAGTCAGGGGATGTCATGACTTGATGACATCCAAAAAGAAACTGGAAAACTACTTGTACCACACAGGATTTGACTGTTTCAATGGACGGAGTGCTGACCATCTTGTTAACATAAAACACATGACTAATCACAGGCAGCTGCTATTTATGCATGTCGGGCACTTGTTAAAGGCAAGCGAAGCACGACTTCCGGTCGGTCCCACCCACTCTATCAGCTCTCCACTGCGCCAACTCAGCTGGTCTAAGCGGAAGCTGGGAAGTCCCGGAAGCACCAGGCGTCACTTTGAGGACAGCAAAGGGGGTTGTAATGCATAGACTACAAGCTGCTACTTTAGTGGCCACTCTTACAGAAACCTCAAGTTTAAACTCTTCAAGTTCACAGTTATGTGAAGTTCTAGCATTTGAATGCTCAATATCAACAAAGGCTTATCTAACGTAAACTCGCAACTGCTACATCGCTCACCGACCAGCACAGGTGCCCAATCAAGAGCATATCAACTTCAAAGGTTCTGTCAAGTCAGGTGCCTTCATTCTCTTACTCCTGCATACCTACCCGAAAAACTCCTTAAGAAAGCTTTGCATCAGACCACCTGCAATTCTTACTCAAGTTTCTAAGCTGTTCCTCTAAGCAACCTCAAATCCTTTGCAGACCTTGCCTTTAGTTAGCATGCATCCAGAGCCTAGAAATCACTACCGACTGTCTTCAGGACTACCCATGATTTAATGACATTTAAGAATGAATTAAAAACACCTGCTCATCACAGCATTTGTCGGTCCAAGGGAATAATCCAGTGTGTTTATGCTCAGTAAATGTAAAGCGCCTAGGAAGAGATTGAGTTCTCTGAGGGCGCTTTATCAAGTGCATTATTATTATTATTATTATTATGCTTGTTAACATAAAGTAAGTTATTACTAATCAATTGGCATGATTCCTTTCCACCATTTAGAAAATACCTAGAAAGAGATCTGATTCTCTTATAAGAGGTATAAAAAATTCTTATTGTTGTCAATATTATTAATACGTCCAAGTTCTTGCCAAAGTGTGAAGACTAAAAACATTTCGGACATTTCAGGATTTTACCCAGGAGGAAATTCAAGGATGATTTTTTGGGAGGAACCCATTTATAAATGCAAGCAAGCTCGTATTGGTCTTAGCTCTGGGTAGGTGCTAGCCTCTCTCTGCTGAGATGTAAATGAGGCTCCCGAATCAGCCGTCTTTTAGCAATTTTACCGTCCCCTTATTTTTACCAATATCATGATCAGCTCTCCACTCTCTAGATTTTTATAACGACCTTAGGAATGTATCTCAGGGCTCTGTGCTTGGTATATCAACTTCTTTTCACTGTTTACACTCTCCCACTTGCTGATATGATTGTGAAGCACAATCTAGGCTTTCACGTCTATGTAGATGACACTCAGTTGCACCTTTGCTTTAATCCCTCCCATCCCTCCAGCATGTTAAATTCTCTTGACTCCCTTGTTGCATATATTGATGACATCCTCATACGGATGGCAGCAAACTTTCTTAAAATTGAATGATGATAAAACTAACTTACCAGTTATAGGCAAACCAAGTGAGATTCAGAAATGGGTAAACTAAATGCTCAAATCGGCTGTGCCAGCTTATTTCCTGTTTCATCTGCACAGAATTTAGGTGCCCTAATCCAAAGTGACCTTTCATTAGACGACTAGGTGCCTACTTTCAGCTACATAGCATTGCTATCATTCGTGTGGGCATGCTTAGACAAGGATACCAAATCTAAATTGGTCCATGTGTTTGTGACATCCCGAGTCAACTACTGTAACTAACTGGTTGCTGGTCTACCGGCCTGTGTAATAGGGTGTTTAAGTTGATGCACAACTCTTCAGCGAGGTTGATCTGTCGCGAGCCTCACAGTTGCCATATCACATCACTTCTCATCGACCTGCGCTGGCTCCCAGTCAAGCAGGGAATCGACTTCAAGGTTCGCTCACTTACTTTTAGGTCCTTTCATTCTTTGGCTCAAGCCGACCTATCAGACCTATTCCCTCATCAGGCTAAGTACCACCCAATTGTCTTACTCTAATCATTTACCTACGCCTCGGAAGAACCACAAATCCTTTGGAGACCGTGCCTTTAGTTCGTATGCTCCCAAAGTGTGGAACTCACTTCCGACAGGCATCACGATGTCCCTGACTTAACATTTAAAATGAAGCTAAAAGCGCATCTATTTATCACAGCATTAAGGGGGTCCATGACATACGTCCTTTGCGTGCTTTGTATGCTGCCTGTGCATGCTGCCACTGACCATAATTGCAAGCTGAGCCTGTACATGTCACCTCTAACCATGTTTGCTTGTTGATATTGAGCATGCTAACACTAATCATTCGATCGTGCTTCCTTTGAAGCCTATGTAAAGAACCTTGAAAGAGATTAAGTCCTCTAAAGGCGTTATACAAATGTATTATTTTTGCTTTACTTCGATATATATGTTAATGTGTGTGGCGTGCCGTTCTTCAGCGTGTGTTTTGGACATGACAATAGCTCGGCTTAACAGTGGCCACGGCTGGCTAATGAAATTTAATGAAAAGACACAAATCAATGGCATAACATGAGCCAATTAGTTCATTTTTTGAGTGCACGAAGTTAACTTGCACTAAATGGGTGGTTAAATTCAACGTGAAATGGCACTCCAAGAACTAGTGATATGCCACTACGGTGTTAAAATTATCGGATTTCTCCAAAAAATAATTATATACAACTGCTCTTGTGATTCTGCTATGCATGTGTTCTTTCATTGTATCGTGTGATGATAACTCGTCGCTATCGACTGCGTGCCAAAAGTTATTCAGCCTTGACGCAATGGAAAAATCCAACCAGTAACTACCTAGTTAACGTGGCTCAGCGATTTTTGAGATGCATATTTTTTTTACTAGCTCTAGAAGGTAATTTCACTAATTTGTTCATGATATCTGTAATCGCAGCTCAATTGACGTCGTAGCCTGGGGCTTGGAGAGGTTTAGCTGCAAAGTTGCCTTGAAAAAAAGAATGGTAAATGGCTTTCCAGAACAAATCATAATGTTTTTATACAGCCAGATCGCAGCCATAAGCCATAGGACCACGACAACGAAATATCAATTGATACCAAAGGATTGGTAAATTAACGCCAACTGCGCAAGCACTGGACAAGCTCTTAACCCACATAAGCTAACAGCTTACCGGTCCTTTCATGACATCTTTGCTGGTCCATCCTAGCTCATTTGCTATGCTCGCTAAGGAGGACTCCGCCTCGTTCAGAAACTCTCGAAGCTCGAGCATCATGCCAACCACGGAGCGTCCATGCTGTGGCGTCGCAATTAACACGCTAGGAAGGTTGCTGACGGAGAAGGCGGGACAAAGTGACCTATTTTATTTGAGGTCAGGGGTGCTTTGCCATGTCACGTGTACGCCAGGCTGCGGTAGAGCTGGTAGAGTGGGGCGGGTCTTGCGGATTCTACTTCCCCCAAGTCCTAAATAAACTTTATATTCTTTGCGTAGCGCAGCTCTACATTCTGCTCGGCATAAAAACGATCTGAGCTGTGAGATTTCGGGCGCACTTGCACACATTTGGGCGGATGTTTCGTGAACGGTTACCTCAAATCACCCTGCGCTGCACTGTCCACGGGTTGGCCAGGGGATTAACAAGTCAATATCGGCTGATTGATCAGCCTCGTTTGTGTAGCGGCAAATCAGTCTTAACGGCTATTCCCGCCGCTTGCAATGGGCACCACAGGATTCCCTTTGGAGACCATGCATTTAGTTCGCATGCTCCCAAAGCCTGGAACTCACTCCCGACTTGCGTCACAACATCCCCTGACTTGACCACATTTAAAGAGAACTTAAAAACACACCTATTTAGGACTGCATTTAGTGGGTCCCTGTGATTCGTCCTTGATGTGCTTATGCGTGCTGACACTGTGCATGCTGCCACTAACCACATTTGTATGCTGACCCTGTGCATGTCACCCCTAACCATGTTATTCATTTTGTTTATCAAGCATGATATTCATCACCATTCAATTGCATTTCCCTTTACAGCAAATGTAAAGCGCCTAGAGAGAGAGATTGAGTTCTCTGAGGGCGCTTTATCAAGTACATAATTATTATTATTATTTTTATTGTTATTATTTGACTTGAACCCACGGTCAGGACTCTAAATTACTGGCGCCTTAAGCTTGGGCTAAGACTCAGAAGTTAGCATAAATGAGAAGATTACCAGTGCTTGCTGATTTGACAGCCTCATTTGCATAGCTGCTGAAGAGCCTTAGCGAGTAATAACGAATTGTGCGCAGCAGGACTATAACTTACTACCAGGATTGCGAAATGCGAGCACTGCGTAAAGTATCGCCGTGTGGGTGTAATTTCGTGACGAAGGAGTGCTGGGCGGAGAGTGCCGGCTTAGCAGAGTGGTTAAGGTGCTGCTGCTCGCGCCTGCTGCGGCTGATGTTGTAATTAGGGCAACATCAGTCCACTAATGAAATCGTATGCCCACCTGCAGCAGACGATTGGGCGGTTGACGCAGCTCTGCGTCCGGCCTTTCATATGAAGTGATGTTGCCTGCATTCAACCAACTGCGGTGACTCAGCCAGCTCGCATATATGGACGTTTGAGAGAATAAACGGGCATGTATCGCTCACGTCCGCGCTTGTGCCTCCGCGAGACTCCACAAGATCTGCCGTCGCCGGAGCCACACTAATACAACAGTGCTCGCCTCGGCCAAGGTCAAGTTCGATTATTTGATGAGCGAGGTCGCGGTTTCGAGCAGCGCGAATATGTGGGCGCCTCCTGAATTGAAATTAAGTTATCTTTGGACTCTATTAGCAAGCGAATTATGTTATATCATTTTACATCCCTGGGCAAGGGAGGCAGACGTGAGGGCAGACTGCGAGTTTTGCCTATCGTCAGCGTGGCCTAGACATTGCAAGACAGGAGTGCTAGGAACGCTAGACGGATAATCGCCCCGATCCACGAAGCGGATGAATGGTGGTGAAGCGGCTAGCGCGAGAAAGCGCTGCGAAAGGCTTAACTGCTAGGCAGGAGAACGCCCGAAGCCTTTGAACAAAGCGCGAAGGCCCGCGCGCGGGACAATTAGCTTCGCTGCAGCGTGCACAGAAAAGCACCGCGGCCTTCGAGTGACGAGAATGTGCAGAATCTGCAGTCTTGAGCCAATGGCAATTCCGCCTGGAAATGTCCCAGTCAGCCACCCTCCGCGAGCTCGTGCTGCTTGCTGCTGCTGATGTTGGCTGGCGGAGGAGCGTTACATTTTTTAAATGCAATTGAATGGTAAGTAAAATCATGCTTGATAAACAAACAAAAAGAATAATACAGTTAGGGGTGACATGCACAGGGTCAGCATGCAAATGTTGTTAGTGGCAACATGCACAGTGTCAGCACGCATAAGCACATCAAGGACGAATCACAGGGACTCACTAAATGCTGTCCGAAATAGGTGTGTTTTTAAGTTCCTTTAAATGTGGTCAGGTCAGAGGATGTTCTGACGCAGGTCGGGAGGGAGTTCCAGGCTTTGGGAGCATATGAACTAAATGCACGGTCTCCAAAGGATTTAAGGTTTGTACGAGGAATTTCTCTCGTGCAATGGCCTCCAATGGCCCAGCCCATTCTGCATTTTTGAACTGTGATTTCACTAACGAGTTATATTGTTGTGGCCTCTGATGGTCCGGGCCATCGGTGGCCATAGAATTATAATACGTCCAACCAATGTCATGACATTAGGTTAGTAACTCACTCCCGACTTGCGTCACGACATCCTCCGACTTGACCACATTTAAAAAGAAATTAAAACCTCACCTATTTATGACACCATTTAGTGGGTCCCTATGACTCGTCTTTTATGTGCTTAGGAGTGCTGACATTGTGCATGATGCCACTAACCACACTTGCATGCTGACCCTGTGCATTTCACCCCTGACCATGATATTCATGTTGCTTATCAAGGATGATACCATTCACCATGTGATCGCGTTTCCTTTGCAGCCAATGTAAAGCGCCAAGAAAGTGATCGAGTTCTCTGAGGGTGCTTTATCAAGTGTATTATTGTTATTACTAGTTAACCCGAAACACAATTGTATCTATAATTTGGCATAAAATCCTTGTTGTAGGGCTCCTTTTGTGGAAATGGCAGCCGCATAGCAGTTGAAATATGTAGGGAGGCTCGCTGGTCCATGCCGTTGGAAGCCATAGAATGAAATCGCGAAAGCGAAATCGCTTGAAATTCTGCGAGCTAAACTGGGAAATTGCTTGCTATAAGTTGCAATCAAAATCGTAGTTTCGCGAAGCTTTTTGTTGAATTGGCGGCTGTATCGCCGTTCGAATAAGTAAATAGGCTGGCGGACCCGGGCCGACTTTTTTTTGTATCTTCATCTGGATTTCCACAATACCACAAATGCTTTGTGGGTGCTACGCAGAAAAGTTTTGCACAAGTGCACTCACAGCCTGAGCAGCTTTTGGTACGCATTCGGTAGCCAACAGACTCATCTCGCGAAAAAAAAGAGAAAGTGTGAAGCATTGCTGAGTCAGGAGAGTACTTAAGGTAGTGAGTAGCATGGAAGTAGCAGCTGAGGACCGCTGAAAAGGATGTGCCATAGTCGGCAGCAGGAGAGTAGTTGTCATTGTGTACGTGATTTTCAGTCCAGGAGAGCAGTTAATAATAATAATAATGCACTTGATAAAGTGCCATCAGAGAACTCAATCTCTTGAATGCAAAGAGTAGCATGAAAGTAGCAGCTCTTGATGGCTGGAAAGGATGTGCCATAGTTGGTAGCAGGAGAATAGTTGCCATTGCATAAGAAGCGTGGAAGTGAGTTCCATAGTCTGGGATCTGCAGAACAAAAGCCTCTGTCTCCAACGATCTTTAAGTGGAGGAATGAAACATCTAATTTTTTCCATACGGGACCTGGGGCATGAGGAGGCTGAAACTTTTTTATCAGTTCAGCTAGGTATGTAGAAGCCAAGCCGTGGTGGGCCTTGTGGGTCAGCGAAAGAACTTTGCTCTGCATCCGCCGACCACCCGGCAGCCATTCAAGCTCTTTCCCCAAAGGAGACACATGGTCAAACCTCTGCGATTTGTAAATTAACCTTGCAGCCATATCCATCACCAGCTGCAGTTGTCTAGTGGCTTTTTTCCATAGCCCAGCCAAAAGGAAATAACAATAATCTAGCAGAGACAGAGAGATAAGGAGCTAATTAAATTCTTTGAAAGCCACCGTGGAAGACAATTCCTAATCGTAGATAGGGATCGGACGTGATGGCTAGCTGTGGAAGCGATTTTCTCAGCGGAGCTCCCAAAATTTAGACAGCTGTCGAAGACGACACCTAAACTCCGAGCACGTGGTGGTCACACAGTAGCAGCACCAATTAGATGAGCAAAGCCTTCCAGCCCAGTAACACGCTTGTGGTGTCCTCCGAGCAGCAGTTCTGTTTTATCATCGTTTAGTTCAAGGAAATCTTCCGACATCTAGGGTCGAATGTCTGCAAGGCAAGCATTCAGTTTATCAGATGTTGCAGCAAAATCCGACGGCTTAAAAGACAAATAGCTGAGTATCATCAGCATAAAGGTGGTAGCCTATTGCATGGGCCTGAATCACTTATCCCAGAGGCAGAGTTGTACTCGGGCTAGGTTCGCTTGGCTGGGACAGGACTGCTGTAATGTGATAAGGGTCACCAGCTAGGCCTGAGTCTGACCTATGGGCATGGCTGGATGTGCGGTGACGAAAGGTCACCGGGGGCTCTTGGATAGGAGAAGTTGGCTGAGTAAGTCGTGGTGTTGGAGGCTTCCGGTCTCGCCGAGTTATGTACCTGGATGGGTGCAGGCGTGCTCCGGCGGTGCGGCCACGCACGCAAGGCAACGAGTGACCAAGCCCCGAGCGGAGCTGGATAGCACGCTCGTTGCTTTGACTTGTATATTCCGCGTTCCCCGTGTAGCGTGTTCGTGCCCCCCCCCGTGAGTCTTTCGGCGGAAGTTCTCGACTGTGGTAGACGTCGACTCCGACTAGCCAAGCAGTTACTCAGGTAGCCGAATCTTTTACGGCGTACGCTCGTACGGATAGAACGGAGTCGGTTCAACGGTGGGACTGGGAAAGCTGACTGACCAACCAACACGTTTGCTTGCGCTTACTTCGTTGTCTCGAGAACCTATAGCTTACTATGTGTAGGATCCCCTTTAGGCTTGTTTAGTTCCCCTGTTGTTGATGGCGCATGCGATATTATAAAGAGGTCTAACCTGACGGCCGATCGTCTTACCCTAGCTCAGCGGTGTGGCGAGCGGCGGTGTGGCCTGAGCATGGAGGGGATTGGCGGGAATTAGCCTCTGACGCTTGATACTCGGCTACAGAGTGTCAATGAAGGACCACCGAGGACGGACCTCTGACGGATTCGCTGGTGACTGGTTTGGTGGATAAGACTGACTCTCACATGGCACTGATTGAATGTGATCGGACGAGTACGATTTGGACCGCGAAAGTGCCTCATCTGCCAGACCGATCGTTATTCTCAACCGTTCAAGTAGGATATCGCGATCAATAGTTTCGAAGTCAGCTGATAAATCTATCATTGCTATCAATCTATCATATCAATCTAGCATTGGGCAGAGACATTCCCGTCATCGTTGCTGCATAGAATGTCATTGGTTACGCGGAGGAGAGCAGTTTCAGCGAAGTGCTGCTGCTTGAACCCCGATTAAAACTTTTCCGAAGTTTCTTTTCCACGTGTTACTTTTTCGTCCTACAGCTGCTTAGCGACAATTTTTCAAGAATCTGTAACAAAAAAGAAGAGAAACTGGGCGATAGTTTGCAAAGACCTCGGGATCTAATCCTGGCTTTTTTAAATTGATCTGACGATGGCCGATTTAAAGGACTTGGGTACAACCCCTTTTTCTAAAGAAGCATTACAAATTCCGGGTATGGCTGGGCAATGTTTGTTTGCCAGTGAAGACCACTGAGATATAGTTTAATGAGGAGACGAGCTCTTCTTACTAGACTTTATTAAGATAGCCACGTCCCACACAGAAACCTCGGACAATCTCTTAATAATAATGATACATTTGACGGAGCGCCCTCGGAGAACTCAATCTTCTTCTAGGCACTTTACATTTGCTGCAAAGGAGTCACGATCCAACGGTTAGTGGTGGTGTGCTCAATAACAACAAGCATAACGTATCTAGTTAGGGGTGACATCCACATGGTCGGCATGCAAAGGAAAGTCCCATGTTCCTATTCAGCAATTGTTTTAGTCAGAGGAGTGAGACCTCTCAGAATTGGCCATAAAATTGTTTACCGTCTTATAAATCTGTTCAGGTTCTGACTGGCAGGACTTGAGTTTCCGAATGAAAAAGAAGCCCTGCCTTTTCTAAGCTTCTGGGTACTGAGTCGGAGGTCTTTGAAATTGACTAGCTCGCCATCAGACCCAGACTTCTTAAAGTGGCGTTCAAGCCTGCGATTAAGATGGGGAATCTTTTGAAGTTTTTTGGTAAATTGAAAGGAATCTCTACGACTCTGTACACGGACAGAATGTACAGGAGCATGCTCGTTAAGGGCACCTCAGTGTCATGTTCACTGCATCAGTCAGGGAATCGAGGCTGTCAGTCAAGTCAGGGTGCAGATCAAGAAGACCTGCCTCACAGGCTGATTTTAAAAACTAGTCTTGGTCAGTGCTATTTAAGTTCTATCGCTGGACAAACTTGACGCCACTCTGCGCGTATAACTGAGCAGGAACAGTAAACGAGACAAAATAATGATCTGAGACGGTCAACGGGCACACGAAAATATCAGTGGGGCAGACATTATTAGTGTTAACGAGATCCACGATATGGCCACCGACGTGAGTGGTATGGTTAACGTGTTGGAATAGACTAACGTTCCCCAGACAGTCGAGAAACGAGCGAACCTAACTGGTACTAGGGTTGCCAACGCGAATGCTGAAGTCTCCTGCAATCAGTAATGGCCTGTCACACACAAATATATTAGTGCGGAACTCCAAAAACTCCTCTATAAAAAAGTTTACACAGCCGTAAGGTCAATATATCGCAGCAGTGAGAGTCGCTGTCTTTGATGAGGACCTGTTTGCAACTGACTCAGCGATGTCCCGCGTGAAAACCAAATATCTTCTGGCCAAATGATTCACGAACAGCAAGAGCAACCCCGCCACCAACCTTTTCAGTTCGCATGGACTGAAAGAATGAGTGCCCGGGTTGAGGTAGTCTTTAATATACAGCTACCAGATCAGTGCACCATCCACGTTTCGGTCAGCAGAAAAACATCTAGCATCTCTCGGACAGCCTGATCGCGGACAAGTAACCCCTTGGTTTTTAGTGACTGGACATTTAACAGGTGGAATTTAAGAGGCTGTATAATTACTGAGCGACGGCGATTACGAAGTTTGCACTCGTCGTCAAGTAGCCTCCCCGGTAGACGCTGCCCCTACGAATTTCAATCAAACCTTAGTAACGGTCGCCGGTCGACTTTTCACACGGCCGATGCTACTGCAGAAACAAGTGCTAATCGGTGCTTTAAACTTAAGGATCCTAGGTTTGATAGAGGAGCTGTTGATAAGGCGAAAGCAGGATGCAGGGAGGTTCTTACGGGCCAGCCGAAGAAGGCCCTCCGAAGTAGGTATTGACGAGTGGCGGCATCGCACCAAGCAGGTCCTGTTTTGAGTGGCAAATCCAAGGACAGCTCATCAACGTTTGAGGCCATAGCAAAAGAATGCGAAATTGCATGAAATTTGGTGGGTCAACCCGTAACACCATTCAGTATAGTTTGAAATCAGAACTGCCGTGTTCTGACGTTTATTGTGGAAATGCCGGTTGCATACCAGTTATTCTTGGGACCCTAAACATTCGACAGATGCAAATTAAACTTTAGATTTGCACGTGGACCTCATAGCTGTCTGCCAATGTATGTCTTCCTAGTAGTTGATCAATGACACCATTAGAGGAAGGCAGTCATAGGCCAATTCGTCGAAAGCAGCAGGAACATCTACTACAGGAACGAAGCTCAGAGCTAAAATTATTTTGACGTGCATTCGCAGATTTTCGTCGGCACGGTATTCTTTTGAAATCTTGAACCTTGCACCAAAGATTCTACTCGAGATCAAACAAGCATCCAACTAGCTTCGCTCCAGGAAAGAGCAGCATGTTTGTTTATTTTTGGAAGTACAGTAATTGATTTGGAAGGCAAGAAGCAGGTTTAATCAATCGAATAACATACTTGAAAAAATAATTGTAGTAGTTTCTCGCTGCCGCACTGAATAGCTAGTTTGTCGGTGATAGTTTGTCGGTGAGGAATCTGGTCTTTCGCGAAATGAGTAACTGGAACTGACTGCAACATTAAAGCCAGGCTCAGCCACATGTCAATTCGCACTTGAATGCTAAATCTTTTATAGTATGCCTTACAATTTTCATCTTCGTTATTGCAGCATAAATACTAGATGTGCTCATGACTTGCATAACACACCAAGTACAAGCATTTTAATTTACTGCTTAAGGTGTGCTCACTGACCATATACCAATTTACAGGTATCTGCTACTACCATCACACAGTGGCTTGTATCAACGTGGCAGCCATTAACAATAGGTTCTCCTTCTGGCTAGCAAGGGCTGAGGCTATTGCCGAGATACCAGTCATTATTGCTCATGCTGTCGGGCGACAAGTATGGGTACCGGTGCATGCATTTCCCTTTGCAGCAAATGTAAAGCGCCTAGAAAGAGATGAAGTTCTCTGAGGGCGCTTTATCAAGTGCATTATTATTATTATTATTATTAACCTGTGTGGGCGTTAAGTAAGGTTAGCTGATCGAACAGTTTTATTTGAACAGCATATGTGACTGAGTGGGCCTGAGTGTACGAATGAGTGTGCATTTATATTTTACAACGCCGATTCTGGCTGCCTTCGAATCATATCTGCACCTCTGATGGCCTAAGCCACGAGACAGGTGATGCACGGCATAAGTGATCGTTTTAAGGCAGAACTTCGGATGCTAGTGCAGGCATTTCCTCATACTCTCATTCTCTCGTATACTAGCACAGGCAGTGGTACTTGAACAAGCTGCAAAATTAACGGCAGCAGGCTCCACACTCTGAATCGAGAGCCGTATTATTTCCGGGACCCTGTAGCGTGAAAGAGTCCGTCTTCACTCGGCGACACGCTAAAGCAGTAGACATTTGGTGAATCAGCCAGCACCTGAACAGCATCAACACACACAGCACAGTTTCGGCACGAGAGCTCCAGCCTTCGGCAAGATATTCATTCGTCAGCAGACAGCACCAACTCAATAAGCGAAAATAATCTGGTCATGCTTATAAAAAAGATTCAATAACAATAAAGACCAAAAGCAAAAAAAGGTCACAGCACGATTGCAACGTAGTTGTTGGCATCCACAAGCATCTTCAGGCTTTCACCTGGAAGGAAAAGGATCGATCGATCGAGCGATTCTCAAACTATCGGCAGAACTGATCATGCGCAGAAGAATTGGCAGAACTGACTTCGCCGAGGAGACAGGCTTGCAAAGCGCTCGAGCCAAGCCGCCTGACCACTATTCCAGTGGGTGGAGGTGGGGGTTCTTGCCAATCGGTTGTGCAAAGAAGTGGACTGTCCAACTTAAGGGTCGGTAGAGTGTGCCCTCCACTGAAACTCAATCCACTACTGCGCAACTCGCTGCTACCCTCTGTCGTTGGCTTCGAACATTTGATCAGACTTGCACGGAGAGCCGAGCTTCGGAGCCGGAAGCTGGTGTCACAGCACACGTCAGCTCCCACGTGGCCGTGGCGACCCTGACAGCAACCCCTGTCTTCTGCTCCTCTACTCCGTGAACGAATCCATATGACGACCGAAGTCGAGAACAGCCTCAGGAAAGTCTGTTGCCACACTCGTCGTTTCAAGTAATAATGTGTAGGCCTTGACAGAAACTAACCTCTGCTCTTCCCCTACTTCCTCCCATCTGCTTCAAGTACCCACACTAACGACGATGAAACAGCCGAGAACCAACGCTTACGACGATGAAATAGCCAACATCAACTTCAAGTGAGAGTCTGCCCCTGCCATACACGGTGCTTGTCATAATTCCCTGTTTGGCATCACTGTTGCTTTTTTTTCTTTCGGTAAACGTTTTGACCGGCACCCGATTGATTTTTCACTCATTAAACAGCAACCTGACTCTGGCACGGTCTCTGACTCTTAGCCTGGGAGTGAGACACTCGCACTTCACGAACCTGATCGTGAGTTTGAGCCCAGCGGAAAGCTGCTACAACGAACTGTGTATGACACAAGTCGTCAGGCAAGTTCACACTAGCATTGCGAGTGATCGATCCTCTTTCTACCGACGGCCGAGTGCTTTGTAACCGACCAGGGACTCGGTCAAGGGTCAAGGCTGCTCACCTTCAGGAAAACTATTGCCTTACATTCACCACGACCGAGCGATGCCCATCTGTTCCGGTGAGCATTCCTTTTGGACTTGCAAACTTCTTTTTTTTGCTTTCACATACTTTGCACGTGTACCTGTGCATTATACACCGAATGTTTAACTAACTGAACTAGCAACAGGTCTTAATTACCGATGTTCACGAGTATCTTAATGTTTGCTATACCATGCCGGCCTAAGAATGATGCTTGCTTTTTGCCATGCATGATACCAACAGCTGGGTTCTGACTCGATTGCAGCAAGTTGTCAAGCGTCTGGGTAGAGATTAAGTTCATGTATGGGGAACTGTACAGACGACAAACTAATGTTTTTTTTTTTAGAATTATTATGCGCGGCTGGCCACGAACGAATCGAAAAACGCCAGGGAGGTAAGCAGGGAGAGCTAGGCAGCAACTACGGCTCTACACTTGTGCTGCCTCGGCTGGAATCGATTTGCTAACAGACCCGTGGCGGAGAAACAAAACCAAAATCACATGGGGCGCCTGGCCGTGGAGGGGAGGGCACCTGTCCGGCACCATGCACCATTGCACAGCAGCGAATTCGAACGCCGCCAAGCGGGAAGTGCAAGCAGCCTAGCAGGAGCTGCACGCTCCGGCTAGCGTGCTCACCATGTAGTACGGGCATGTTGGACATGCACGTGACCGAGTGCAGAGCTGACACCGGTACTCCAAAGCGCTTCCACAGCAGCAGCGGCTCCTGAGGCTGACAGGACCAGCTTTTCCTGCAAGCGCCAGAGGTCAATTAAAAAAGAGAGAGAGAGAGAGAGAAGAGAAAACAGGTCCGCGCACAGGCTCGCCCGTTAGGTGAGTCACATGCGTCACAGCCTCGCAGTGCTTCTTGCAGTGCATTGCTCGTCGTCACAGGAAGAACAAGCAGAGGGGATAAGGCGTGGGGGGAGAAAAGGGGGAGGAGGCTGGCCAGCCGGAGCCGCTCGGCGCCCGCTCCCCGAATACGAATTACCTTCTGCTTCCGAGTCTATGGGCCCGAAAAGTGATCTCATAATAGTGGTTTCCGGGGAAACTATTTATTGCCGGATAAAAACATGGCAGCATCCAAATTTTGCTAGCGCACACCTAGAAGAAGTTAGTAGGGTGAGTTAACCCGGCTTCCGGTTGCTTTGACCGGGAGGGTAGCTTTCGCTAATAACTTATTCTAGACACAGACTAATTGGGGTTAGCACTAAACGTCCGTGGTGGATTAGCATGACTGGCGATTACTGCTTTAATAACAACACTGCTGTGCTTAGTACAAAAACAGGAGGCGTTTCGGTGCACAGGGTTATCTTTCAGTTGGGCCTCCTCCACACAGCCAGAGGGCAAGGGTCGTGGGAGGGCTGCCAGAAGTGGTAGGGGGTGGTGGTGGGGGTCACAGGTCACAGGAGGGACCACTACAGAATTCGAAACCACGACCGAGGTGGTGAAGAGCAAGCACCTTATCGCCTGGGCTATCACAGCCTGGTTCTAGAGCTCAAAAAAAGTATGCATGAAAGAAATCAAACTGCTCTGGCTGGGCCCAGTGGTTAAGGTGCTTGCTTCGACCAAGGTCAAGGTGAATGTACATGCCAACCGAGGTCTCGGGTCATATGGCATACAGCTCGGGCCCAGTGGCACATGTGAAGGGCCCGGATCTGGGTTGGTCCAGCGGTTCAGGTGCTTGCCCCGACTAAGGTCTAGCTGAGGTCGTGGGCTCGAGCCCTGAGGCATATGTGAAGCACCTGAATAGAGTTTAAGTTCTCTTGGGGTGCTATACAAATGAATTATATTTATTTATATTTATAAATATTTAAACTGCATCAAAAAAAGAAACTACTGACCTTGCGGTAGACAGACCGAGCATGCGACCTCAGCAAAATCAGCAGAAGTGAAGAAAAACAAGGCAAACTTCCGTCGGGTGAACGTATATGCTGCATTCGGATTGGCTACTAAAGTAATTTGTAATGGGCCTCTTATTGGCGAGTTCCTGTCCTATTGGTCGAACGCAGTATGTATGACAATTAAGTAAGTGTGTTATACCCATTGGTTATCGGAATTAGTCAGGTCCCTTGCTATGCACAGCATTATGTGACAACGCTGAATGAACTTAGAAGCTGCCCACTCGCTGCACAGAGAAATGTACCGGAAGAGAGGCAAATCTCGGCTAGGTGCAATGGCGCACTCCAGAAGCACCGAACATTCTGGAGGTGCCCAGTCCCTCGACACTACATGCACGGCGGCTTACAGAAAGCCAAACGACCAAGTGTTTCCGGGCCGTCTCCTGCCCTCTTCCCAGCATGGAGGAGAAAAATCGAATGTATGCACAGTCGTTGCAAAATTTTCAGCAGACTCGTCTCTCGAACGATAAGTTCGAAAGAGAAATGGCCGAGGGGGCTCTGCCACCTCGGCAGTGGCTAAAAATAACTAGACGGCATCTGAGGCGCTGCTATCGACACGAAGCCTCAAGCTTCATCTCGCTTGAGAGCACACACAGCACCGTCGCCTTGGCAAAGACAGGCGCTGCAACCGAACATAGGCCAGAGACCCGGAAGCAGCATAGGCAGCCAGACTACCAAAATGTTCGAAAACCCCTGAGTGCAAAGTTCGGCAGCACAAGCCGATCAAAGGTTCCGAGGTGGGGAGCTGCACGACCGTAAGATGAACGGCTGCAGAGGTCAACGACAGCAGAGGTCAACGCGAGTCTTCCCTTTTCTTTTGGCGAACGCATCCTGTCAAGCCACGAGCTCAGCTCGCGCAAGAGCTCATTTCTGCTGCTTCGCTACGGGTGCAGAATGCGCCCGTGGCGACGCAGATCGACGAAGCAGAGACATGAGCTCTTCATCATCGCTGCGCAAAAGAAGTCCAGCCAGTGTGTGTGTGTGCAGCCAGCATTGCGTTCAGAGACTTACACGCTGTCGCGAGTCTCGGAAAAGTCGCTTTCACTCAGGCGGGTCACGGCACCTACATCGTTGGAATAAGCAACACAGATCACTAGAAACGCTTTCCGAAGGCTGAAATAAAAGGAACTGTGCTCCGTGACACATAGAGGCACTAAGGGAGATTGCATAACGGAGCTGAACCTGGTGCATACTAGATGGTACCCAGTACCACGCTTATTTGACAATCACAGAATGGCTCAAGGTCATAACGACGATACACTCCTTTGCCGGCAAACGGCCCAATACAACGCCTTTCTAAAATATGCTTCTCATTACACTAAAGAAAGTTTACTTTGACAGAGCCATTAAGTCGCTCAGCCAAATCGCCTATCAGTAGTTCAGTACAAGTCTTTTGCACGAAGGTAAGAACAAATATTGTACAGCTGAGCGTGCAGGCAAATAGAGCAAGGAAAGCAACAAAATTAAAGCTAACAGTACAGCCTTTATAAGCAGCACAATTAGCATTTGCTGAAATGGTTAGGCAACTGCTTATGTGGACCCCGACGGTAAGACTGGTAAGTTGGCAAAAGATTTCAGTCACTGCTCACATCTTATTTAAGCAGCCTGAAGTGAGCATGGTATGCAAACCACCAACTTTACACAAGTCCATACTTCGAGAAAACATCATCAAATGATCTAGACCACATCGACATTGGCTGCCTATAACTTTTCGACCTACGACAGCCACATTGTAAGTTTGCACGGTTGCACGATTGCAACATGCCCTTTTTCACATGCTTGATTGCACACACTTGATTTTGCAAAAGACCCATACAAGCCCTCGATCTATCGAAAACATCTTCAGCCAATAAGTGATTCAAGGTTGAATTTCCCAATGACGATAGGAAAAATAAGTTGGCAAACTGCTGACAAAAACGCAATACGGCAAAAAATGCACGTTTAACTTCAAATGGCAGCTAGCAGTTTACACGAATGATGTGCAATGTGAGAATAGGGATTCACAGGCTAGGCAAGGCAGCCGGCTTCGAAACAAAGATCAACCGAACTACCTACCACACCGTGAACGACAAATAGGAGAGGCATCGACAAATATGGAAGCCTCCTACTCTCGAGTTCCCGAGGTAGGCTGCTGGAATTACTGGCGGCCACACCCCCAGGAACTTACACAATAGAAGTGATATTTTGAAGTTCACAATCACTTGAATCAATACCACCTGTAGGAGAGAGAGAGAGAGGGGGAGAGAGAGAGAAGAGTGAGGTGAAGTGGGTGTGTTTATGTGTGTATGCGTTTATGCGTGTGTGCGTGTGTGTGTGTGTGAGAGTGTGTGTGTGTGTGTGTGAGAGTGTGTGTGTGTGTGTGTCTGCTGTGTGTGTGTGTGTGTGTATGTGTGTGTGTGTGTCAGCTGTCCACAACATCTCACTGACAATGGTCTCATATGGCACCAAAAGTATAGGGCGACCCTAGGCGCCAAGAGGCTCAAGGTGGTGCCATCGCCAGCAGATGTTGACACAAAATAGATGCACATCTTCATTACAGCAGACTCACCGCTGACAAGACTCCATGCAAACTTAATGCTTTTCTTGACCAAGTCGGACGCCCTTGTCTGCGCAAGCCTCTCGCTCTTCACCAATCTGCAAAGCAGCTGCAGCCGCTGACAATCTCTCCAAGAGACACGTGGCCAGTAACCTCAGCACAGAGCAGAGGCCGCACGAAGTGGCTCAGTCAGCATAGGCTGAAGGCAATCCGCAGTGCGCCGCGGCACGGCGGCACTGGCTGCATTGTTGAAACGACCCGCTCGCTGCGATTGGCCAAATCAGCTCAAAATGCAAAAAGAATGCAGCAGATGGTGTAATCGCTATGACGATGCTGCCAAGCGACGATGGCGTTAACTTGGGCTGTCAAGGAGTGCGACCAGAAGGGTCGACAGCAGCAGCAACAGCAGCGACGGTGGCTGTGAGGAAACAGTAAGCAGCATGGCAGACGGTGTCACCATTGCTGCTGGCAACGAGGGTCGCGACGAGACGGCAGAGCAAGCAGCTGCCGAGCCGTACGTCGATGCCGACGATGGGGCCACGACGGCATCAAGCGATGAGGAGGACAAGCGATGGCAGCAGCAGCAGCAGCAATGCTACCCCGATCAGGTGCGGCTCGAGTTTCTGACAAACTCGGCCGAGCGGCTGCGCAGTGAATCACTCGCGACGGAACATTGGCGGAACGTTGCAATGGTGCCGGTCGAGGGCGAAGGCACAGGACGCGGCTACCGAGGGAGAAGCGGCCCTCAGTTCAGCAGCAGCAGCGTCGCTGGGGCCGGGGCGGCCGCTCTAGCGATGGCGTCGACCGGCGGTGGAGCCGAGAAGGCGGAGCCGGAAGCAGAGGGGCGCGACTGCGCTCACAAAAGCCCGGAAATTGAACGGCCCGGGCCAGCGAAGCTCGCCGGCAAGGCGGTCCCAGGCGACGATGGGCTGCGCCGTCGGAGCGAAGCGCCACCGCCGGCTTCGGCCGCAGCAATGCAGGTGGCGGCCGTGGCGGCGGCGCCTGCTGCCGCAAGCGGTGCTAAGCGACCTCTGCTGCTCGACCAGCCGGCGCGCTGGCGCACCTACGTGGGCAGCGTGCTGCCCGATTGGCTGCACGACAACGAGTACCTGGTCGCCTGGCACCGGCCCGCACTCGACTCGTACGCCCTCTGCCTTCGCTCTGCGCTCCGCCTGCACACGGAGACGGGCAACATCTGGTCGCACGCGCTCGGCAGCGTGGCGGCGGGCGCCTGCGCGGCGGCCGTCGCCACCACGTTGCCAGGCACGGCGCGAGACGCCGCCGTGTTCGCCGTCTTCCTGCTGACTGCGTGCGGATGCTTCGGCGCATCGACCGTCTTCCACACGTTCCGCTGCCGGTCGCGCTGGGTGGCGCGCACGCTTAACAAGATCGACTACTGCGGCATCGCCCTGCTCACGGTCGGCTCGTTTGTGCCCTGGCTCTACTACGCCTTCTACTGCGACGGAGCGGCACGTGTTGCCTATCTGTCGGCTGCGGTGGCGCTCGGCGCCGTCGCGCCCGCCTTCTACACGTGCGACCGCTTCCTCGAGCCTCGCTATCGCGCCGTGCGCGCCGCCTCGTTCATCGGCGTCGGCCTGAGCGGCGTCGTGCCGGCGGCACATCTGGTCGCCGAGCACGGCGCGGCGCTCGCGTTCCGCCGCCTGTCGCTCGGCTGGCTGCTGCTCACGGCCGCGCTGTACATCGGCGGCGCCGCCGTGTATGCGGCTCGCGTGCCCGAGCGCTGGCTGCCGGGCCGCTTCGACCTAGTCGGGCACAGCCATCAGTGGCTGCACGCGCTCTCCGTCGCCGCCGTGTTCGTGCACCTGCACGGCCTGCGGCAGCTGGCCGACTACCGGCTCGCCACGCCGTGTGCCGATGCTGCCGCCGGCGTGGACGCACTTGACGAGTACGGGGTATCCCCTGGCTCAAAGTCTGCCGAGGCAGCAATGGCGGTGGCTGAGACCACCACGGCAGCGGAAACAGGCACGTCGGCTGCACCGTAACGAGCCTCGCGCATCGAGAATGCGGAGGTGCAGCTGCCCTCTGACTCGTCGTGCCAGCTCAAGACGAGGTGATGAAAGAAGAGAGGGCAAAGAGAGACGACATCGCGACGCCAGCCGCGAATCCTCGCCGCAAATCGCTGTCGGGCCGCCTCCGCCGCTGAGCGGCAGTGGTGCGCGCCCCCTAGGCCGCCGTCGCACCCGAGCCACCACTCGAGACCACTCGCGAATCGATCGTCTCGCTCGCTGTGCAAGGAGCGCCAAGCAGGTCGTTGCTAAGCTCCCCACCGACCGGGTGTGGAGGAGCGCCTGCACCACCAGATGAAACGGCTACAACCATACTTTGCGAAACGATGTGCCGGGCTCTTCTCCTCTCTCTTGCAAGCACTGCGATACCTCCTCGGGTGTTTAGCGCTGCTAATACGTAAATCCGGCTGGCGGATCGGCCGAACGCCGTTTTTGCTCGACCTGGTCTGTGTACGTGCGTGTGTGCGACTGCTGCATGAAAAGATTCCTCAGCACCGAGGCAGACACGCACGGCAGCATCAAGTCACTGCCGATCGATGCGACGACGCGCGAGCCACTTACGCGCGAGCTCCGAGTGATCGAAGTCGATAGACGATGTTGATTTGTGCGATGACGCTGTAAGAAACTTCGCACACCTAGAATTGTACAGTACAGCCTTGCCGATGACAGAACACCTGACCTTGCAAGGGCAGCAAACGAAGGAAAAAGCCAATCAAATCGAGCAGTCGCAGCAAATGCTACTGCCTGTCACGGCAATTTTCGACGTGCATGACTAGCACAAATGCAGCTGCTAAAGCCTCCATCCCCAGCAACTGCCTTCACGATCGCGTGAAAGATCGAAAGTGGCACTATCCTACTTTAACCTAGAAAGGTGCATCGACTATTAAACACCGACTCGTATGCACGCCAAAACACACCAGTGTGCACGGTCGGCGAGCGGATGAGCGCCTCGATGCATCTGCTAGGCGCTTGATGCCTGTGTGGAATGAGCCACTCTGGGAGACAGTTTCATCCATGGCAATATCAATTTGCGGTTTGCTAAGTCATCATCGGCCTCCATGCAGCTACCCTTCTCTTACACAGGTTCCACCTGGTGGTCATGTGACCTGAGATTGGCTGACACGGCCGTACTGTCCGCACAGATGGGCCGAGAAAGCAGCACTGTCATTAAAATTATCACCAGACACAGGACTGTGCATGGAATATAAAAATGGGGTGCTGGTCGCTCAATTCGTTTTTGCTTATTGACTTACACAGGCCAATTTGAGAGCCAGCAATACATCAATAGACAGACACAATAAGAGAACGAGAGAGAGAGAGAGAGAGAGAGAGAGAGAGAGAGAGAGAGAGAGAGAGAGAGAGAGAGAGAGAGAGAGAGAGGAGTGAATAAGTTATTGAGTGAGATTGCATGGATGTAGTGAGTGAGTAAGATTCCTGCAGACTTATAGATACATATCCTACACATGATCACTAGCAGCAGGTCAACAGGTGCTTAGCTAGAAGTGGCAAAACATGCTGTGACTCTGTCAATATATAGAGATTTATTGTCTAAGAATGTTAGACAAATGAAATACATATACACACACATACACATGCACCCATACACGAAAAGGAAGCATTTTCACTGGAGTGGAGTTAAGAAAGGCTACCAAAAAAAGCAAATATCAGAGAGATACTATATCTGGCGACACATACTCGACACATCAATCTCCTGACTTCTTCCTATAGGTGACCACTGGATTTGCTTTTCTCGAAAGATGAGACATCCACACCACGGAAGCTAATAACACTTCAGTTTGACGATGGGGGGCAGCTGCTGGTGCAAACTACCGATAGAATCATGATGGCCATGTGGTGATCGTCGTGCGTCGAGTTTTGCAGCACGAGCTGTGCACGGCGGTCGAGCAAAACTAGTTGGCTTGTGCATTTGTACAATTACATCCCTCTCTAATACATGCATGACCGACAAGGCCAAGCAGGCTGCACAAGCCGAGGGCTGCCTACTGCTTCAACCATAGACTTACAAGACTAAATGCGAAGTAGTTGCAGACCATATATACATTAAATGTCCACGTGTGTGCTTCGCGATACATCAATATCGAAGCTGCTTAAACGCCCGCCAGTCTAATTCTCAACTAATCATATCGACCGGCTTCCACGCGGCCACTGCCACTGGGTCATCGCGGCCATCTGCGCTATTGGCACACTGGGTAGACATTTCTCGAGCAGGCCCGCAAGCGGCATTGGTCAAGGTCAGTCAGCTTTCGTTCGACTTATAGATGCAGGCTGGCCGAGTCTGCCGTAAAGCAGAAAAAAATGCATTGACATGCTGCCAGTTTGAAGACGTGTGGCACAAAGACCATCTCACATACATTTCAGCTCATCACAGCAACTGCTTGGATCACCTACAGATCCTACACACCCACAATGCCCTCATAAAGGAACTTCGATGCCTGTCACTCCGCCGTCGATGCGGTCATTAAAGAGGAAACCAAAAGAGTCAGGCCATCACTGCAGATAGTAGCGGCCATCATTTGGGAATGACTCGGTGCCTTACGTCTAAGATTAGCATGTCGAAGTCGACGAAACCGCAGTCGTCAAAATCGGCGAGTTCAGACAAGAAGTACGACTCAACGTTCAGCATTAACAGCTTGCAGACCACTCCGCCCTGGAACAATTGAGCAAGACAAACATTGCATGATGCAGCTACACACAGACATATTCAAGAAAGCGCAAGGAACAGAATTAAGGTCCTTGATGATGATCTATGTGTGGCTAGGACATGGTGCATTTTCACTCGTCTTCGTGCAAGAAAGGCGACAGCAAAAGAGCAATTCCTCGTTTCTACTCTGGCAGCAAATAATGACTTAGCAATCATGCTCAGCAGCGTGACAAAAACATCCATAGAACAAAGAACATTATTTGCCGCAACCTGGAGCAAGACTGACATTAGCCATCGCAGGTGATCATCGCAGCCATCGCAGTGACCCACCAGAGCCTCTTCTACTGCCTCTTCCTAAGGGTTGAACATGACATTACACAAACTAAACAATTTCTTCCAACGGTCAACAAAAAGCAGCACTGCTTCAACATAACAATTATAGTATTGGGTCGTTTGTATATCGTCCTAAGAGAACTGCTTCTCTATCCAAGTGACTCACAGGTCGCTGCAAGAGAATACATAACCAAAGGCTGATGAAATGCACGATATCATGCTGAGTCACGCATGCAAAAGCAAGCAAGTATCATGCTTGGATGCACAAGTAAGGTAAGGCAAGGCGGTTGCTTTTCCCAACCTCGGCCCCAAGGTCGTGGGTTCAAATCCTGTGGTGGGCGATTCTTTATAGCCACTGTAAAGCGGTGGTGATAGCCGTAAAGGCTCTTCAGTCGCTTTATAAAAAAGAGGCTGTTGAATCAGCTAGTATTTTTTTTAATTTGCTTCCCACAAGATGACACTCGGGGTCAAAAGCTAGTAGGACCTCTGGCCACTAACATGCGATGAATCAAGGCCGGATAATCATGCAAAGCATGCAGGAAAAAACTTAACTGATTTGTATAGCGCCCTAAGAGAACTTGATGTCTATGCAGGCGCTTCACATATGCTCCAGAGCTCGAATCTGTGACCTCGACAGTCAGAGGTGAGCAACTTAAGCTCAGGGCCAAACCAGGACGGCACAAAAGGCAAGTTCACTGGGGCAATAAGAGAGCTGCCCAGAACATGCGTTTCTAGCTGAGATTTAAATCATGCCAGGTAATTGCAAATAGCGAGCTGAAGGCTCGAATACCAAAACCCTGGAGGAGCAAGAAGGTCGAACGGGTAGGCAAGTGAGGGAAGCGACCGGTAAGCCAGGATCATGAAATCGATTCGATGCTTGATAGAGAGTCAGTGAAGCTCAGGCAGAAGCGGAAGCTACTCCGCAGCAACAGACCTGCCGAGCAGCTGAGTTTTGCCCCCCCAAAAACAATAAATTGAATAAATAAATTTCAAAAAACATTCACTGCCGTGAAGGCCAATAAATGCTGAAAGTGTGCAGGCTTCGCCCAGAGCTGGTGTGGCTAACCGACAGAACCAAACCGAGGTCTTGGAGCAGGGAAACTGGGTGAGAGAGAGAGAGAGAGAGAGGGGAGAGAGAGAGAGGGAGAGAGTGAGAGAGTGAGAGAGAGAGAGAGAGAGAGAGAGAGAGAGAGAGAGAGAGAGAGAGAGAGAGAGAGAGAGAGAGAATTGCCCTCTCTCTGTCTCAATAAGTCTCTGTCTGTCTGTCTGTCTGTCTGTCTGTCTGTCTGTCTGTCTGTCTGTCTCTCTCTCTCTCTCTCTCTATCGCAGCTCCTCGAACCCCCACTGCAGTCTGACAGGCCGACGATTTATGAATAGAGCAGAGGGCGCCGAGCGACCAGTCATGCATGCGCGGTTTTAGTTGGCCGCCTGCCTCGAGGATGCGACCAGTGGCAGCCTCGGACAACATGGCATGCAAGTTTTTTTGGTTGCAAAACGGAGGCAGTCATAGGAGCTGCATCTCGTGGCCACAACCAGCGACGCCGAGCGACAACGAAACTTACGCCACACCGCGGGTAAAGCGGCTCGCCTTTGGAGCTGGCGGCGAACACGAGCGGACTGACGGCGCCTAGCAGTCCTCCTCCGACGTGGGCAGCAGTGGCATCTGCGTTGAGAAAGTAGAAAAAGGAAAGGAACGTCGGTAGGGGCTCGGTGGGGCGTGGTGACCGGAGAGAAGACCGCTTTGCACAAGCAGAGAGGTCAGCGAGAGTCAACGTGAGCAAGCGATGCAGTGCTGAGACCGCTCCCCGATTTAGCAGCATGGCGGGAAGCAGAGCAGATGCTCTAGTCACGTGAGCTCTAGTACTGCACATGAGCAATAGCCCGGGCACACCGCTTGCGCAGCCGTACAACCGTGAGAGCTTTGCATGAGAGAGAATGGGACAGGACTGATATACACAGTAAGTATGGATGGCAAAGGAGAGCGGTTAGCTATTAGTTTTGCCATCACGACAGCCACTCAGCAACCGGCAGACGTCTCATGACACCGACGTTTGCGCTGTGTGTAGCCGACGTCGGCGCTTCGCACATGGTGAGCGACTCGCGGTGTATTTAGGATGAAGCCGAACTTGCACTCACAAGATTGCAAAGGGAAAATCTGGTATGCCTAAAGATAAACCACTGGATGAGAGGTAGAGAGCAAATCAAGAAATGCCGCTTGGATCAATGCCATAGATAGGCAGAGTTACGGGAGGGGCATGACACGAGAGTACGCTCGGCGAAAAGGTAACAGTAACTGCCATGATACGCTGACTTGGGGCATATACAGCAAAGAGAAGCTAAAAGCAAACAATGCAGTTTTGTGCTCGAAGCAAAATAGTTTTCAGTGATTGTTTTTCGTTTACCTGAAGGCAAAGAAGTTCTTGGCTCCACAAGCCGATGGAGAAGCTGTCTAATCAAGTCTATCCTGACCGCTTGCCCCACGAGTCAACGGCCAACGAGCAAACCCTGGCGACAAATTACTGGGCATCCTAACGCCAGGTAACTTTTTTAAATAATAGCTTGTATACACTGTAATAATAAAAGTATAAATAAATAAATTTAAGTATAAACAATAGTTTGCATTTTTAATAATTAGTGGGTGCTAGGCAAACACCCTATCTTGCACAGCCTCGAAGTGACTGATCAAAACAGCATGCTTAAGGAATGTGGCTTCGGCCGGCACTTCCGGCCAGATGACGATACCCTTAGTCAGTTGGATGCGCGTGCAGAGGCTGCAGTCCGCATACCTCCACGCTGGCCAGCCTGGCCGTGCTCTTCGGCATGGCCGTACTCGATTTCCACGTATCGTACGGAATCGGGCAGTGCCGCACGAGGCGAGTTGTCTCCGCTGCCAGCCGGCCACAGAGGTGCTGGGCCATCGAGACTCGCCCGGCAGGAATGACGCGATTCCATGGCGAGCGCAATGAGCGAGTCTCCGCCATTTACGACACATAATCCATCCACCTTCATCGTCACAAAGGGTATGAATTGTGGGTACGCGGGGATGTGCTGGTTGACGTAGTGGACGGCGTTGCAACACTGCTTGCAACGTGCATCAAAACCTGCAAAGACGCACAATACTTAAGAAGTAGGACAATGCACGGTTACTGACGAGGAAAACCGAGCAATGCCAGACGTGCTAGACACCGCAGAATGACGAGAATCCAAACAGACAAACGCTACCGGCCGAGTCATGACTGCCGTGCCGCCGATCGTGCCTAGTGCAGTGCGAGGCCAACCTCGCAGCAGGCGACCGTCTGCTTGCCACCGTCCAGATGGCAGAGGGGACCATGGTGAGCAGAAAGGACGCTGCTGAGTGCCATAGATGAGCAAGTGCTAGCGGCTAGCGCACTTGGAGCGCTGAGCACGGGACTTATCGAACGCAGCAGCGCGAGCAAGCGAGCGTGCACACAACGACTGCCGACGATGGGCAGCGATATTGCTCACAAATAAATCCCAAAAGCAAAAAGCAAAGAACGCGACAAAGGACTGCAAGTAGAAGCAGCAGCTGCTGCTATCCCAGAGTCGTCCACGAAGCTGCGGACGCAGCTCCTCTCTGGGGTGACCACCACTGCAGCCGCCGAGACCGACCGACGACAGGGCTCGAATGTCGTCTGCTGCCGCGGCCAGGCCGATACCGACTTGACATGGCGAGATGCAAAGCGAACCGACAGCTGCTAAGCAGCACACATTGACTGATGCAAAACTAACTAAGGCCTTCCACTGCCGGTCTTGCCTCTCTGAGTACAACTTTTCTCTGCTAACGGAGAAACTTTATCTCTGCAGCCTCTTTGGACTCCTGTCACTCTGCGTACGTTTTCGGAGCAGCTGTGCCCCCTGACGACAACCGTCCCAGTGAGCTAATGGACATGCTCTCCGAGCACGTCAACTTTTAGCATTGGAGAGCTCGTACGCCATGTTTTCCCAGCATGAGCGCAAATAACTACTCCTCCCAGATTGTGAATGCACACGAGCAGGCACCGAAAGCACATATCCGTATGGCACAGGTCAGCAGCTAGCTCATGGCATTCAGTGCAACCAGCTGCTGCATGCCGTCGGGCCAAGGTCGAGCAGTTGAGCTTACCTTTCTCCGACGAGTGGCCGCGGCACGTCAGCAACGGGCAGGTCGCAATCGTTATGTAGGTGTTTCGAGTATGGCCGCTGACACTGAAAGGAGGCACACGTCACGTGATGCAACTACCGAGCAAACCTCGGAAAATGAACAGCCATATAAAATACGTCACGTCTGGCACGATAACTCTTAGGAGCAGCCACAGCCTCGTACTGCCCGAGTTAGCTGTGGCCTCATCACCCCACAAAGTAGTGCTGTGGAAGAAACCTGCTGCACGAAGAAAACCCGAGATCGTTAAGGACCGTGATAGCCTAGCAGGTGAGGGGGTCGACTTTTATGACCGAGGGCGTTGGTGAGCCGTAATGGCTCACTAGGTAAGGTGGTTGCTTTTCACGACCTCGGCCCTGAGGTCGTGGGTTCGAATCCTGTGGTGGGCAATCCTTTATCGCCGCTGCAAGCGGTGGTGATAGCCGTCAAGGCTCTTTTGTCGCTATACAAAAAGAGGCTGTTAAATCAGCTTGTATTTTTTTTTATTGGTTCTCATCTTGCTGTGGGCGATCCTTGATTGCCAACAAATAAGACTGTTAAAGAAGCTTATCTATCTATCTATCTATCTATCTATCTATCTATCTATCTATCTATCTATCTATCTATCTGTCTGTCTGTCTGTCTGTCTGTCTGTATGTATGTATGTATGTATGTATGTATGTATGTATGTATGTATGTATGTATGTATGTATGTATGTATGTATGTATGTATGTATATATATATATATATATATATATATATATATATATATATATATATATATATATATATATATATATATATATATATATATATATATATATATATATATATATATATATATTGCAGATTTGGTTTATCTCCAGCATTTAGCACACAATAACCGTTAGGGATGCATGATTAATCGCATGTAAGCACCTCGGCTTCGGGATAGAGTGGCTGTTGAAGCTGCTGCTGCTGCAGCCACTAGAGGCACTAGTGCACTCCACGGTGAGTGCCCTAGGGAGACTGCAGACCAACAGATGTGGTCAGCTTGGCATGACTAGCAGTTCAATTCTAGCAAGGTGTGGCCTCTGTCTGAGGCAGGACAGAGACCTGTCAAGTTCGGCGACTGTCGAACGTGATGATTGTTTATCAGCACATATCGATCGCGATTTAACGGAAAAGAAGGCTTAAGACATACCGGCTCTGCATCTGGCTATCATATGACCTTGACCTACCGACTACCAAAGCCTGAGCCACAAAAAGCTAGGGCTTAAAAAGCAAGCGGCAGCGATGCACAGATGCAGTATAGTGTCACTTACTCGGCTCCATACACAAGCACTTTCGTTTGGTCTCGAGGCCACTGGCAAACCGATATCGACAAACAACTTTCAATCGTGACTTCATCAGCTCCAAACAATCGCACCTTGCCGATCTTAAAAGCACAGAAGTGGATTGGGCATCAGTAGGACAGACAGGACTTGATCTCGATGAGATAACAAACGCTGAAGCAAAATATAAAGTAAAGCACAACGACCGAGTACTGGACGCAGACTCTTGACAACACTACTTTCTTATTTTGAGTGTGTGCAATACCGACATGCCAATGTTGGCAGTAATACATCAACCCTCCATACTTCAGGTACCAAGTCTTTCTCTAGTTAGGATTTTTTCAAGTTCATTTTAATTCTGCTAGAGAATTTGTCCCTTCCTCGTGCAGGGTGATTGTACTATTCATTTCGTTAAAACAACTGATACCTTGTGTGCCGAATTCTTCACGTTGGCTGATTCATTTTCTCTAGAAGCTCATCCATCTGCATGGGCCGACTCACTCACAACAAAAGGTCACACACTAGATCAAATATTTTCCTGCCCCATTGATTGAATGCTTTTAAATCTGAATATTAATAATTTACTCTTATGATAATCACATTCTGCACTACTGACCACATGCAGATCTCATTGAGTCTGCAGTCTGTCACCTATTTGGAATCCAAAATTATGAGTGAATGAAGAATTCTCTAGACCTTGACATGGATGCTGCCAGCACAACAATTTCTTTCTCCTTCCTTCTACTCAATTCTATGTCTGACCTGCCCTCACTGATTGTGTGCTGCAACGTGACACTCGGGGAAGTTCTGGACGAGTTTGCTCGTCTGACGAATCAATTGCATGCCCTCACCCAGATGGCCCGCGACTTACTGCAGGCATTAAACTAGCTAGGTCTGCAAAGCAAAAGCTTGAGAAAGCTCACAAAAGATCAGGACTGGCTGTCCATCGACATCGGCATATGAAAACTATTATAGGTCGTACCAATTCATACTAGCCAAGGTCAAGATTAGCTGCTATAAACACCTAACATCAACGGAATCATAGATGCACAATCTAAAATAGCTAACTTTGACCATCAACCATCTCCATGAGTGCTTCCACTACAGCACCTTACCTAGCGATTCTCAGGGCAATCTAGCCATGCTTTGCTTCTTTGTAACTAAGATAGATAAAGTCAAAGACTCCATGCCTAAGATAACATCCCACTGGACTCAGCACCATCGGTTCCTTGCTTTATCTTCATGTCTACCCTAAAGCTCGCCACTGGTGACCTCATCACGATTCTTATCTTCTAGGTTAAGAAGACTGCTAGCCCTCTAAATCCATTACAAGTGTTGTCCTGCTGAGATGCATGGATTTGTTGCTGTCTTGCGTGACTAACATATTAAGAACGTCTTTAGCCTCGAGCCTCGTTCCTGCATTCTTTAAAAAGGCTGCTTATAGGCCACTCATTAAGCAGCCAATGCAGGAGACAGGAGGATCAACTATCTCTAGTCTCTCTGCTGCCACTCTTATCAAAGAAACTAGAACCTGAAGCTAACCAGGCTAGTTAAACTCCTAACTGACAACTTCAAAGCTAACAGATAAGCACTAGTCTGGTTGTAGAGCTAATAACTGTGTAGTCAGTCATGCAGTAAGTGTACAACGACCTTCTCAGGAATGCTGAAATGGGAAATTCTGTTAGTTCTGTTGGCTCTCCCAGCACCATTTCATACCATCAATCACCAAGTCCTTATATACTGCCTATCAAATCGCCTGGGCATCATCGGCACTGCACTGCAGTGACTTTAATAGCAGCAAACCCTTGACGATAATGACGATAGATTTAACCCACTAGCTATGAGCGCACTAAGGTTACAGAGAAACTGCAATCCCTGGTCTTCAAAAACAGCTCGGCCAGAATATCTCTAGTAGCACCTGCATGCAATCTGTGTATCCTGTTCAGAAGTGACCGTTTACTTGACGACCACATTAGTTCCATACTTAAGTCTGCCTACTTTTAACAAAGCACTATTGCTACAAATTCAGGCCTGCTTAGATAAGAATACCACAGCCAAGCTGGGACATGTGCTTGCTACATCCCATCTAGACTTCTGTAACTCACAAATCGCAGTCACAAATCGTCCTGCTAGTGCACTAGGACGCCTAGTTGATAGATAGATAGATAGATAGATAGTTAGTAGACGCCAGTTGGCAAAAAAACTGCAGCTAGACTTCTCTGCCGTGGACGTCGAAACTGCCACAGTACACGACTTTTCACTGCCTCCAGTCAAGGAGTACCTCAAGGTTCTGTCACTCAGTTTCAGGTCCTTTCACTTTCAGGTGCTTCGGTTTACCTATCCACGCTTCTCCGCACTCAGGCTCTGCATCGTATCATCTGCTCTTATGACGCAAGTCGTTTAGCTGTACCTCTAAACCAACATAAAATTATTTAGCAACCATGCATTTAGTTCCTACTTTCCTAAATCCTGGAACTCACTCCCACCTGACATCACTACATTCTCTTACTTGATGTCATCTCAAAAGTAGCTAAAACCCCACCTGTTCCTCACACCAGCTACAGGTCCGTGTAAATGTGGTCCTTTGTGCGCTTATGTGTGCCACTGTGCATGCTATCCTTTTAATCGTATTGACATTCATCCTTTGCAGAATACGTTAAGTGCCTACAAACAGATTTGGTTCCGTAAGCTGCAAGACCAATGTTGCATTCATCTTATTATTATCATTACTGCTATGACCCGAATGTAAGAAATCCCATGCACAAGAAAATGCCAGAGTGCAAAGCTTGTGCAGCCAACGAAGGGACAAAGTATGGCTAGCACCGTTTTGGAATACATTGGCGATAGCCGTCGCTGACGACTGTCTAACCTTCCGAAGTTTCCGGCTTGGCACAAACAGCCACCAGTGCAGATAGTAGGCGTGGTTTGTCTTGCCACTCTCCTCCTCCGGGCCCATGACGTGAGTGTAGGATATGACGAAGTTTCCATCTTTCGAGAAGCCGAGAAAGACGTGACTGAAAACGACAGACGATTCACATCTACTCCAAATATTTAACATGGAATTGGGCAAATAGCGGTCGGTACACCACGGATAGCAGCACAGGAAGGCTTCTGCTGCTGCTGCTGCTGACTAGAAGCATTCCGGCATCTATTTTTGGGACTGCTTCGGGATTGCCGCCAGCCACCTACGCCCGAATACGAAGATGCGGAGATAGCGGAGGAGTCGTGCCGGTGCTCGAAACAGCGAACACGGCAGCGATCTCAGCACCACAAGTGGAGCTGACCCGTGACAAACGGGGCTGGCGACCAGATACTTCGGGCGTTCGCGACGCTCGAGAGGACAGCCATAATAGGAGTTACCCTTTTTTCAGTGTCGCCGCGTCCACGAGCGTGCACAGCTGAAAGCACAGCCGCGCTGGCAGCTTTTGAAAGGGTCGCGACGAAGGTTCGACGCCAAAAAGTCGGAGCCGTTTCTTATCGGACACCTGCACGGCGGATAAAAGCGAAGTTAGCAACGCCCAAACCAAAGCTATATACAGTATCCGCAAAGCAGAGCGAGACAGACAAAACGCAACACGCACTAGCTGGCGGGCGACGATCTTGCTGACGATGCCCTGCTTTCTGGGCATGCTACCGCGACGTTGAATCTCCCGCTCGGCGGGAGATACAGCTGCAGCGACCGGCTTGGCGAGTCGCCGTAACCAGATCACGAAGCGGACCTTCCTGGGAACTAGTATATATTAGAGATAAAGCAGAAATTACTATAATATAACACGCCGAGTACTCGCGACGGCCGGATACGAACTGGCGCGACCGCCGGAACACCCTCCCAGGTCCTTGACATTGGTATATCCGGCTGTAACTCCACGAAACTTCACAAACTATGCGGATGTTACGCTAAAGAGTTTTGTATAGCGTACTCACAGCCTAGGTGGCTTTGGTTACGCATTCGTTAGGCAACGGAATTCATTTCTAGCAACAAAGAGAAAGTGAGAAGCATAGCTGAGTGAGGAAAGCAATTAAGGTAATGAGTAACATGGAACTAGCTGCTCGGCACCGCTGGAAAGGATGTGCCGTAATCGGCAGCATTAGAGTAGTTGCCGTTGCATAAGAATTGTGGATGTGAGTTCCACAATCGAGGTCCTGCAGAGCAAAAGCCTCTGTCGCCAACGATCTTTAAGCGGGAGAATGGGACAGCTAATGTATTGACCATTCAGGACCTGAGAGCACGAGGAGGCTGAAACAGGTTCAGCAGTTCGGCTAGGTACGGAGGAGCCGAGCCGTGGCGGGCCTTGTCGATCAGCATGAGAATTACTTTGCTCTGTATCCGTTGATCATACGGCAGCCATTCAAGCTCTTTCCCCAAAGGAGACGCAAGGTCAAACCTCTGGAGTTTGCAACTAGCCTTGCAGCCATATCCACAGCCAGCTACAGTGAGTGACCTAGCTGCTTTTTTCGGTAGCCCGGTCGAAAAGGAATTACAGTAACCTAACCGAGACGCGTCCTTGATGTTCAGCAGCGCTGACGCGTCGGATGTGCCGCCGTCCAGGTAAAAAATGAGCACACTCTTCTCGTATCCCCTCGTATCGCGGAGTAGCGTATTCGACGGCGACGCGGGGTTACAGGCGCGCGCAGCATTAGCCACGACGTACATCAACTCTCCCTCGGAGCGCCGCTGCCACTGCCGCCGCTGATCGACGCCGCTCTCAGCCTCGGACGACGCCACTCTCACCTGGCTCATAGCTTTGAGCTCACAGCTCCTGGCCTGCCAGTGCCTAGAGCGTAGCGAAATGACTATATTATACGACTAGGCTACATGCCGCCTAAACGCGGCTGACGAAGCAGCCGGCGCCTGGTCATTATAATTAATGAATCGCGAATACATATTTCGGCAGTAATTCTTTGTCTGACCGAGCACGCCGCAGGAAATCGAACAGAGAAAGGTACGTAGAGTTAAGAAGCTTTGGGGAACAGGCGGCGTTATTTAATTACTCCTGTTAGCGTAGTGGAGATTATTTACCAGAGCAACAGATACAAATTAAGAGCCTGACGGAACAGTCCGTCTTAGCGGCTGTTCATTGCATTGCGGCTGAGCCTTTGCACAGCTACATTCTCATAAGCACGGCCTTTAATTTTCAAATCGATTATCTTGTACCCGCGAAAAATTCGCGCGCATATGCTGCACTCGACTAAATATGGCGGTGCTATTTGCGGGAGCATAGCGAAAACAAGTAGGGGGGTAACTAGGTAATGTCACTGGCGTGCAGTGTACGCGCGCTTGTCTCTCTACGAGTGAGCCTATATACTCGCTTTGCTGAATCAAACCGTAGTAGAGATGCATACTGTACATACATTTATACGCCTATTACCTGTCGGTACCCTACGTTTTTTGTCGCTGTAGAATGTGAACAGCACTTGAGCAAGAAGCCAATTGTATCCAGATGATTGACCCGGCGTGAAGCGGCCACCTGGAGTTGCCCATGAGCGGAAAAAATCCTCCCCAAGAAAGACTCCAAAGCATTTGACCGTCTAATCTTGCGATTGTTTTATTGTCTCGGCGAAGGATGGGAATTTGTCGCCTTCGTCACTCGAATGGGGAGTCACCGTCCTTAGAGGCGAGAGCGATGTGCGGTATAAGGAAAACGGTGCCATAGAATTTGCCGCCAATTGTGGAGGCGTCCAGAACACGACCGCGATTGACGTTGCGGACTGTGAGCGTTGTGCTTTTGGCCCATTAGAGAGCCCATTCCCCCAGGTTTAGATTACGAAACAATGTATCGGTCTGGCAGACGCGGCACTGGCGTGGTTTAAATCGCACTTGTCTGTTCGTGTTAAAACCGTGTCATGTGGGGGTCAGGTCTCACACGCGAGATGGGTCACCTGTGGAGTCTCTCAAGGGTCCGTCCTCTGTTTATTGCTGTCCTCCATTTATACTCAACCTCTGAGAAAAGTGATTAAGGCCCGTGGAATAGGATGTCATGTTTATGCTGACGATACTCAGCTGCATTTGTCATACAAACCGTCGTAGTCTGCTGCAGCAACTGATAAATTGAATGCTTGCCTTGCCGACATTCGATCATGGATGTCGGAAAAACTTCTTGAAACTAAATGACGATAAAACCGAGCTGCTGCTCATGGGACACCCTAAGCGTGTGGCTGGATTAAAAGGCTTTGCTCGTCTAATAGACGATGCTGTTGTGCGACCGTCACCACGTGCTCGAAAGTTAGGTGTCGTTTTCGACAGCCGCCTGAATTTTAAAAGCTTCATCCAGAAGACTGCTCTTACAACTAGCCATCGCATTCGATCCTTATCCAAGATTAGGAGTTGTCTTCCACGTTGGCTTGCAAAAATTAAACTAGCTCCTTAGTTCTGTCTCAGCTTTATTACTGTAATTCCTTTTCGGCTGGGCTACCCAACTACAACTGGCTACGAATATAAGGCTGGTTTTCAGGTCCCAGAGGTTTAACCACGTGTCTCCTTTGCAAAAAGAGCTAGGATGGCTGCCGGTTGATCAACGGATGCAGAGCAAATTTCGTACACTGCCCGACAAGGCCCCGCCACGGCTTGGCTCCTTCGCACCTAGCTGAACTGTTGCACCAGTTTCAGCCTGTTCGCGCTCTCAGGTCCTGTATGAACAAACAATTAGCTGTTTCATTCCTTCGCTTAAAGACCTTTGGCGACAGAGGCTTTAGCTCCGCAGGTCCTAGACTTTGGAACTCGCTTCAAAAATTCTTACGCAACGACAACTAATCTCCAGCTGCCGACTATGGATACTCTTTTTCAGCGGTGCTGAGCAGTTACTTCCACTTAACTTACTACGGTGGTTTGATTATATGCAGGCCGACACCGCTCCTTTCCTAAACAGCTGTTGGGAGCATCATCGAGAGGGGTCTGTGCACAGCTGTGGTCCGCCTCTAATGAGGCGTGGGCACAAGCCGGTAACCCGCTGGTGAACAGATGGTGGATTCACCATCGGGGTCGGCCAATGCACAGCCGTGGTCGAGGAGGAGGGGACTCGAGTGGGAGAGAGGGGCGAAGTAAGTCGTGCTCCCCTCTGCTCTGTGAGTAGTATAATACACTGTTCGTGTTGGTCCTGTGCCAGCGTTCTGTGCGAACCAAACGACAACTAACTCAACTGCTCTTCTGACTCTGCTGCTATGCTTCCCACTTTCTCTTTGTTGCGTGAGATGAATTCTGTTGGCTACCGAATGCATACAGAAAGCCACTTAGGCTGTGAGTGCGCTACACAAACCCTCTTGCGTAACACCCACATGGTCTCAGCGGCTTCGTGGAGTTACCGACGGAGATACGTTACATTACATTACGTAATGGGCATGCAAAGTTTGAGCAAGAGCTCGGAAGGCGAGAGAGCTCGTGAGGTGGGAGCCTGGACGGGGCGAGAGTTTACGATAAAAGATACTTCGGAGGAATACCAATCGCGTTTTCGAGACACTCGTACGCAGCTATACACAGCTACTTGTAGTTCTTAATTAACCCAAGTCAGACGTTAACTCGTGCCGGAATTCCTGTCGTCCGCCGTTCATGAACGCTGCGCTCCGATAGGCTAGCGTCTTGGCTCGCGTCTAGCAGCAGGAACGTTGCGCTCTGATTCGCTGGCCAAGGTCAGGGGCGGCCATGTTGCCGCATGGCGGGTGTCCTCGATATAATCTATAGGGACATTGCAACATGTGCGGGATTGCATTTTATCTGGCCGCTGAGAATGACCTCGATTGTTGTGAAGTGCGTGAGCTTCGTACACGGTCGCCGTCTCTTGCCCGCGTCGCTGAGCGCGTGTCCTTCGCAGCTGCTAGCGGCCGCGCTAGTTGTCCTCTGTTGCCCCGTAGCGTTAGTGCACGCGGAGCTGACCGGCCGTGCCGCGGGCACTACTTCCTTCGCCGGCCCGGTTACTCTGTTCCAGTTTGCCCAACGGCACTGGCTACCAGTCAAGCAACGGATTGGCTTCAAGGTTTTGTTGCTCACTTTTAGGTCACTTCATTCTTTGGCTCCAGCCTATCTCTCAGATCTACTCCCCCACCAGGCCAAGCATCGTACCACCCGCTTTTCGGAATCCAACAGTCTACCAATACTTCGTACAAACCTCAACTCCTTTGGAGACCGTGCATTTAGTTCGTATGCTCCCAAAGCCTGGAACTCCCTCCCGACTTGCATCAGAACATCCTCTGACTTGACCACATTTAAAAAGAACTTAAAAACTCACCTATTTAGGACAGCATTTAGTAGGTCCCTGTGATTCGTCCTTTATGAGCTTATGTATGTTGACACTGTGCATGCGGCCACTAAACACACTTGCATGCTGACCCTGTGCATGTCACCCCTAACCATGTTATTCATGTTGTTTATCGAGCAGGATACTACTCACCATTCAATTGCATTTCCCTTTGCAGCAAATGTAAAGCGCTTAGAAAGAGATTAAGTTCTCTGTAGGCGCTTTATCAAGTGCATTATTGTTATATTATTATTATAACGGCTGTGCTTTCTGCGCTGCTCGTGGGGGCTGCAATTCATTTTCACAGCCTCAGCTCTGTCGGTTGCATGTGCAATTGCTGGCTGTTGTTTGGCTTGTTGTTTGTCACTCAATGCGTCCGGTGATTTCACTCCCTTAGAGTACCGTCGGGCTTCCCTACGACCGCGGCGCTGCCCGATCCCGCACTCTCACTTTTCTTAAAATATAATTCATTTGTATTCATGCTGCATGAGCCGTTCGGTTAAGAGAGAGAGAGAGAGAGAGAGAGAGAGAGAGAGAGAGAGAGAGAGAGAGAGAGAGAGAGAGAGAGAGAGAGAGAGAGAGAGAGAGAGAGAGAGGAAGAGAGAGAGAGAGAGAGAGAGAGAGAGAGAGAGAGTGGGGAGAGAGAGAGAGAGAGGGGAAGAGAGAGAGGGAGAGGGAGAGGGAGAGAGAGAGAGAGGGGAGAGAGAGAGAGAGAGAGAGAGAGAGAGAGAGAGAGAGAGAGAGAGAGAGAGAGAGAGAGAGAGAGAGAGAGAGAGAGGAGACAGAGGAGACAGAGGGCAAAAGAACTAGATAGAGTACAAAGGAAGAAATAATGTGGAAGAAAGTAGGAGCAGAACGAAATAGAGAAGGGGAAACAAAGTTGCATGTGAGAGAGGAGAAAAAGTATGGGTAGAGTTCGGCATGACAAGCAGAACCGAACAGCAGAGCAGAATCAAAGGTCTCAAGTTGGCCTTGTTGGAAAGAGTCACGATGGTTTTGTATCTAGCTCAGGCTTGGCTAGCTCCTTAGCTCTTGCTCCCCTTTCTCTATTCTGTCTACCAGTTCCCTCTCTCCCCTCTCTCTCTCCTCTCTCCTCTCTTTCTCTCTTTTTTTCTATCACTCTACTCCCTCTCTTCCTGTGTGCTGTCTATGTACTCTTTGTCTCTGTAACTGTCCCACACATGCACATTCCCGGTAGCTCATTTGTGTCCCCTATTGTATGTCGCAGCAGATGCCGGCAGTGGCTGAGGCAGATCGACATTGTAGGGGCCGTTCGACACTGCAAATTTGCGCCGCCGTGGCCCCGACGCATGCGGCTGCCGCATCAAGGACTTTGATGGAGTGCGCAAGGCCGCCTTCTGGGGTTTTGTGCTGCACATGCGAGGTCAGCTGACTGCACAGCCTCTAGAGGATTCTGAAGGCAACGTGCTGCTGTGGAATGGGGAGATTTTCGGCGGAATCGAGGTACAGCCAGCGGCGGTGCTGGGCAGTATGGCGCACAGACTACAGGCTGTCAGGTCTGTTGGCTGGGGTAGGACAACCATTAATGCTCCCCCCCTCTTTCGCTTGCTACTGTTGTCGCATGGCGCTTAAGGCCTGCCGTCCCCCACTCCACTCCCTCTGTGTTGAGGTAGTCAGCAGTTGTTGCATGCCTCCCTTACTGCTGGTTCTGCTGCTACACCGTGCTGGTCGCTGTTGTCCATAGCTCCATAGCTGTCACTTATTCTAGGTCGGCAATGGCGAGAACGACACTCACGTGCTGATGCGACTGCTACGTCACTGCAACAGCGAGTCGGACGTCCTAGACCTACTGTCACGTGTCCAGGGCCCATGGGCGCTCATCTACTACAAGGCGAGTGCAACGTCTGCTGTATTTCAAGCAAAGCAGCAGCAGCAGCTGCTGCCATCTAGTAGTGCTGCCCTTGGTGAGGGGGCGGGGTGAGTCTGAAATTGCCAAGTTTGGGCAGCATCTCAGGCCAAAGACTGAAATTTATAGACCGGCATCGTTGTCGTAAATGTCAAAAGTCACCAGCTGAAGCCATAGTGCGATCGGTCCTGGTCACGGCACGACAATGCCGACTTCCGTCGGCATTGTGAAAGCACGGCAGTGGCTGAGGCACTGCCGTGCTTGCAGCACTGCTCGCTGCTAACTCGTGGCAAGCGAGATGGCAGCGATTTTCTGGTCCGTCAAGCGCCACGCTCGACCGAGGGTCGTCTTTTCGGTCTGCAGGCATCGAGCAGAACCGTCTGGTTCGGCCGCGACGTGTTCGGCCGGCGCAGTCTGCTGTGGAGGCTGCCTTCGTGTGACGCAGAGCCCTTCGTCCTGTCGTCCGTGGCCACGACTGGCGTAAGGTCGCCTTTTTGCTGGCTCGGTGCTGCTTGTGCTGGCATGACAGCTGCCCCGTGCTTTCGCCGGAGCTTTCGCCAAAGTTGCCTTTGAAAGGTCTGTCTATTTATTCGCTTCCTCATCTGCATTCGTCGTCGTTTCAGCAGGATGATTGGGAGGAGGTTCCGGCGTCCATTTACGCCTTGACGTCAAGCGACGTGGCAAGCCCGGCCCTTTCCGTTCGGTGGCACCCGTGGGCGCTGTACGGCGAAGCGACGAGCAGCGTGGCACAGCGCCTGGCCGGCCACAAGCTCGTGGCTCGAGGCAGCCAGGTGCCAGCCTCGGCGATCGGCGAATTGCGCCTCAGCTTCGAGCTCAACTCGCAGCTGCCTCCTGGCGGGACCCCATCGTTCGAAGGACGGTCGCCAGCAGATGCCGACGACGATCGCCCCGGCAATGGCGATGGCGGCAGCGGCTCGTTGGAGGCTGTGACTCGTGCGTCCGCCGCCCAGCCAAGTGAGCCGGCCCTGGACTTGCTGGCCGCCAGCCTCGATCCAGTTGCACGAGCCCTGATGGACGTGCTAGCCGAGTCGGTGCGCCGGCGAGTGACGAACCATGCCGACCGCTGCCAGGCGTGCGAGAGCACCTCCTCCACGAGGGAGGTGCCGCCGTGCCCACATGCGACAGTGGCCGTCCTGTTCTCCGGCGGCATCGATTCGCTCGTGCTCGCAGCTCTCGCCGACCGGTAAGGGATCTCGGCTGCTGCGCAACTCTCTCCGCTGCTCCCTGGTTGTTTCGGCCCGCCCTCGGGTAGGATGGTCGGGGTGGCTGGCCGAAAGCGTGAGCCACCGCCCAGCGGTTTCTGGTGTTAAACTGAATGTAGGCTTGCCGCTGGGAGGGTACTTGCGGCTGCAATGCAGGTGCACATTCTTTCATCGTTGGGCGCTGTCGTCGGTCTGCCTGCTAGTGCACTTCGTGCAGTGCAAGCTGATCTGAGCTGATTCGCACTCACGCGAGCATCTTCAGGCTTGCGTGCATTCTCTCACCGCGCTGCTTGCTGGCTAGTGCTGGATTGCCTGCTCAAGCTGCTCTGCAGCTGCTCGCAGCAGCAACCGGCGTCGTGCAGCAATCGGGCGATCGGCGTCGATTGCATTCGATGTGTCAAGGGTTTTTCTGTAGTCGCTGGCGAGGCACTCCGATAGTGATTGCGTTGGTTCTTTGATGCAATGTGCTGGCTGATTAGCGGGACTATTTTTTTTCTCTTTCTCTTCTTGCGCTCTCAGGCCCGTCTGTCCATGCGCGCGAGGGTTGGTGGTTGGGGAGAAGGCCGGTCTGCCAGCTTTTGCATGCCTGCCTACCTGCCAGCTTTTGCAATCGAGCTCGAGCGTGGCCCCCCACGTCGGCGGAGCGTCCGAGTGTCCAAAGGCAGACTTTCAGAATACAGAGCGACCACCGCAAAGACCACCAGACTTGAGTTGGTGCAAACAATGTTTTGCATCGAGCTCGGACCGATCCATCAATCCTGAGTAACCGGTTCGGTGCACTACCGGGTGAGCTGTCGACACATCGGCTCTTTCGGACTCCAGCTGAAGTGTGTGCACACACACACACACACACACACACACACACACACACACACACACACACACACACACACACACACACACACACACACGCACACACACACGCACACACACGAACACACACACACACACACACACACACGAACACGCACACACAAACACACTCACAAACGTGAAGCATGAACTTGACCACACGTGAGTGTGTGCCACCGCTGGTGCTGACAGGCTCCGATAGCCTGTGGGATTGCCTGTGCGCTGTATTAATGTCTCGAGGCTATTTAGTTTGTCTAGCATAGCCGATAACGAGCAGACGAATTGCAGATGCACTATATCATGGGCAACAACTCTCACATTGCATGTTTAAATGGGCTGGCCCATATCACAGTCCCAGTAATACAGTTTCTCATTTCTATATTCAATGCTTATCGAAGAAATCCGAGACCACTGCTTCACCTTATTCAAGTAAGGTTTAGCAATGATAGTAATAATAAAAATAAGTCGTTCTATAACACCCCTAAGAGAACCAAATCTCTATCCAGGCACTTTAAAGGGCTGCAAGAGAAGCCACGCTGGTTTGGCCCATTGCCTAATGTGCTCACCTCGAAACAAGGTCAAGGTGAATGTATTTTGCTCCTCCATACCTAGTCGAGCTGCTGCACCAGTTTCAGCCTCCTCGTGCTCTCAGGTCCGGTGCAGACAATAAATTAGCTGTTCCATTCCTCTGCTTAAAGACTGTTGGCAACAGAAGCTTTTCCTCTGCAGATCCATGACTGTGGAACTCGCTTCCATGATTCTTACACAACGGCAACTACTGCTGCCGGCTATGGCACATCCTTTCCAGCGGTCCTGAGCTGCTACTTCCATGCTACTTTATACCTCAACTGCTCTCCTGACTCTGCTATGCTTCCCACTTTCTCTTTGTTGCGCGTGATAAAGTCTGTTGGGTACCGAAAGCAGCTTAGGCTGTGAGTGTGCTATACAAAACTCTCCTGCATAACACCAACATAGTCTTTGTGGAGTTACAGACAGAGATATATATTTGATGACCAAGGTCATGGGCTCGAGTCCCGTGGCATATGTGAAGCACATGAGTAGAGATTAAGTTTTCTTAGGGTGCTATGCAAATTAATTTTATTTATTTATTGTACATTTATAAATAAGAGCTAATGACAAGCAAAGAAGGTGTCATGCTTAGACAAGTATGCAAAAGCATACCAATAAGACATTAAGGGCCTCTGGTTAGTACGTTTCCTAGTTAGTAATGTGCACTGAATCAGGCAAGGTAAACACGGTGGAAAAAAGGTTTGTGCTATTTGTAAATGCATTTTGCCTTGTATCTGCAGCTGCTTCGAATAATGGGGCAGTTTCTGCCTACAAAACACTGCAGTCACGTGTGTGCCGGAAGTTGGCGAGCATTGAGTAGGGGCAAAGATTGTGCAGTGCATGCATGTACAGAACAAAAGAGGTTGGACGTGCTACCTTACTTCTATGCTAATACCGACTGTGGGCATGAGAGCCACGTAGTGCAGAAGTGGTCAGTCAGACTCTGGTTTCTACATCGAACAGGTTATGGCTGTGAACCAATTGTTGCTCTTGTTCTTCTGCCACATGTCACGTTGGTCTCCGTTGTTAGCCTTTTTATGTCGGTCCTCGTAATCATGCGGTTGTATTGGCTCTATCTCACTTAGGTTCGTTCCAGTGGAGAAGCCTATTGACCTAATAAACGTGGCCTTTCAGAAGTCGGATGCCGAGTCGAATCCACGGCGTGCTAACAAATCCAGGTACTCGAAATCTCCCTCTCTGCTGTGAACCGAAGGCCACGTCGTCCAGCTCTCGCTATCGCAGACCGCGTGTGGCATGACAAAAGAGACGCGATGTCGCGACTGCACGCTAGGTGGTACCAGTGATGCAAGGCCACACCCCACCCCACCCCACCCAAGGGAAAAAATAATGCACTTAAAAAAATAAAACACTTAACCCCCCCCCCCCGAAGCAAACGGTCCACCATGAAAAAGAGTCCCCTCACCCTAGTGCATAAACCTTCAGCCTAATCTGACAGACCTAATCCTTCTCACGTTAAGTGTTGTGCATTATTTTTTCCCTTTTTACATTTTTTTGTTCTTTTGTCTTCCACAATTGTGTGCAGTTTATCACTGCCATGCCCTCGTCCTGTCTATGACCAGCAGGCGTTGCTTGCAATTCTGCTCTGCTGCAGTTCAATTGCAGGTCAGTAGCAGATTGCTATTTCGAAGAGGCTACTAACGGTCGGGTCTGTAACTTTATCGCTGTAGTGGGAATGCACGCTTGGACCAGTACGACGTTCCCGACAGGCTCACGGGCTACGCTGGTCTTAGAGCGCTCGGCTCCAGAAGGCGTTGGAACTTCATCGAGGTTAGTCTCCATTTGTTTCATTTTGCCCCTAGATTGAGGCGAGTAGGCCACACTCCTGCCTTTGCTGCCGGAGCGGATGCTTTCTCTCTCTGCCATCGACGCTCAAGCTGAACTTAAAAAAAAAGTTATTATACAAACCGTCGACACAGCCGCACGACGGCACTCGCTGCCAGTCGATCAGCCAATCAGCACGCTCGGCAGGTACAAGCGAAGCCTTGGCCTCTGCTGCTGCCACTTGCGGCCTAGGCATCTGCTGGTTGACCGAATGACTATCCTTGCTCCTTGTTCTCTTCTTTATATCTGTCCAACTGTCCCGGCTGGACAGGTGCTCTTCTGTGTGCTCGCTATCATTGTTCTCGCTCTCAGTATTTTTGCAGTTAATATTAAAAGATGTATATATCTCTGGAGCATTTAGTTATTCATCCAAAATTCACCCCGACAACTTGAGCTGCCTAGCGTGGAAGCCGTTGTGCTGCCCGTGTTCGTGCCCACGATCGCACGGCCTGGTTTGTGAGAATAATGTCGGGCTACAGAATCTCTGCCCCTCACGGTCCGGGGCCCCTCACGGTCCGGCCTCTAACGGTCCGGGGCCCCTCACGGTCCGGCCTCTAACGGTCCGGGGCCCCTCACGGTCCGGCCTCTAACGGTCCGGGGCCCCTCACGGTCCGGCCTCTAACGGTCCGGGGCCCCTCACGGTCCGGCCTCTAACGGTCCGGGGCCCCTCACGGTCCGGCCTCTAACGGTCCGGGGCCCCTCACGGTCCGGCCTCTAACGGTCCGGGGCCCCTCACGGTCCGGCCTCTAACGGTCCGGGGCCCCTCACGGTCCGGCCTCTAACGGTCCGGGGCCCCTCACGGTCCGGCCTCTAACGGTCCGGGGCCCCTCACGGTCCGGCCTCTAACGGTCCGGGGCCCCTCACGGTCCGGGGCCCCTCACGGTCCGGGGCCCCTCACGGTCCGGCCTCTAACGGTCCGGGGCCCCTCACGGTCCGGGGCCCCTCACGGTCCGGGGCCTCTAACGGTCCAGGGGCCCCTCACGGTCCGGCCTCTAACGGTCCAGGGGCCCCTCACGGTCCGGCCTCTAACGGTCCAGGGGCCCCTCACGGTCCGGCCTCTAACGGTCCCAGCCTCTGCTGCCTTCTTTCGTGGCCTGCTCTGACCAGCTTCAAGCTGTTCGTTGCGTTTGATGCTGGTCGTTCCATTTGGTCCTTAGCCCCGGCAGGCCTGTGAGCTGGCAGCACAGCAAGCGCTTTCGGTGTGCATCGAGCGCTGCTTCCTCCCTCCAATCTCGGCGCTCAGTCGGCACCTCGCGTGCACGCCACGTCGCAGATGGCCGCCAAGAGCTGGCAATCACGGTATCGCTGTGGCAGCGCCTCGAGGCGTGATGAGACTGCCATCGCGTGCAACGGTCTGTTAGCTGCGCTCTGTTTGCTGTAGGTGAACGTGACCTTGGCTGAACTGCAAGCCGCCAGGCAAGGCAGCGCCGGCGGCTGGCTGCCGCTCGTGCAGCAGCGCTCTGCAAGCTGAAAAGGCTCGGGCTTTCCTGTCGTCGTCGTTTTTTGCTGCTCTCGGCTTGTGCTGAGTCACCGCTTGTGATTCGTGCTGCCTGCTCCACCTCGAACGGTCGCCTGCTACCCGGCGTCGCCTGCTACCCGGCGTCGCCTGCTACCCGGCGTCGCCTGCTACCCGGCGTCGCCTGCTACCCGGCCTCGCCTGCTACCCGGCGTCGCCTGCTACCCGGCGTCGCCTGCTACCCGGCGTCGCCTGCTACCCGGCGTCGCCTGCTACCCGGCGTCGCCTGCTACCCGGCGTACGCGCCTGCTACCCGGCGTCGCCTGCTACCCGGCGTCGCCTGCTACCCGGCGTCGCCTGCTACCCGGCGTCGCCTGCTACCCTGCGTCGCCTGCTACCCTGGCGTCGCCTGCTACCCTGCGTCGCCTGCTACCCGGCGTCGCCTGCTACCCGGCGTCGCCTGCTACCCGGCGTCGCCTGCTACCCGGCGTCGCCTGCTACCCGGCGTCGCCTGCTACCCGGCGTCGCCTGCTACCCGGCGTCGCCTGCTACCCGGCGTCGCCTGCTACCCGGCGTCGCCTGCTACCCGGCGTCGCCTGCTACCCGGCGTCGCCTGCTACCCGGCGTCGCCTGCTACCCGGCGTCGCCTGCTACCCGGCGTCGCCTGCTACCCGGCGTCGCCTGCTACCCGGCGTCGCCTGCTACCCGGCGTCGCCTGCTACCCGGCGTCGCCTGCTACCCGGCGTCGCCTGCTACCCGGCGTCGCCTGCTACCCGGCGTCGCCTGCTACCCGGCGTTGCAGCAGAGCTAGTGCACGAAGTGGCCACCGTCGGCGGTCAGTGGCAGAGACGGCAGCCCAACGTTGGAGCTGCTTGCCTGGTTTTCTTTTACCTTCTTTTTTAATCGGGCGTTTTCGCTTGGCGACACTTTGATTTCAGACGCCAGCATATCGCTCAGCTCGTGCTGCCTCGTCAGACCGTGCTCGACGATAGCATCGGATGTGCCGTCTGGTTTGCAGCTCGAGGCACGGGAGTGATCAAGAATCCTTCTGGGACCAGCGAAGATTATGCAAGCCGGGCCAAGGTAAGCCACGTCAAGAAGGGTCGTCGGCTCGAGCAGTCCTGAGGCACATGTGAAGTGCCTGAGCAGAGATTAAGTTCTCTTTGGGTGCTATGCAAATGAATTATAAAAAAGATGCCGAAATGTCGCGCTGAGCGCCGACGAGCCCTCTGTTGAGCCGCTGTCCACGAGCTGATTGACATGGCACCACCGCCGCTGTCGAGCGAAGCAGCGCTCGCGAGAGCAGCCGCTCGGCTCACTCGTCGAGCGCGTGGATGGCGCAAGCGCAAGCGGCCGGCCGAGATGCTTGAAAAGGCATACAAAAGATCCGGACTAACTGTCCATCGACAGGCATATGAAGACTACTGTAGGTCGTACCAATCGATCCTAGCAAAGGCTAAGTCTAGCTTCTATAGAAACATTGTTGAATCACAGATGCACAATCCAAAAATGCTGATGTCGACAATAAACCATCTCCTCAACCGTTCCCAGGTTAGCTCCTTACCTGATGATCCTTGTGATGATCTAGCCGATCGCTTCTCTCGATTCTTTGTGCAGAAGATAGACAAAATCAGGGAATCCATCCCTGCGATGACAACCTTCCCACTAGAATGCTGTTCCTCGGTTCGTGGCTGCGCCTCAATGTCTGCATTTAAACAGGTCACCAGTGACATAGTCCTAAAGCTCGTATCTCAATCAAAGAAGACAACAAGTCCACTGGACCCTATTCCCACTGTCCTGCTCCTACGTTGCATTGATCTGCTGCTGCCATGCATAACCAACATCATTAATATGTCATTAGCCTCAGGTCAGGTCCCAGCACCTTTCAAAAAAGCTGTAGTCAGGCCACTTCTCAAGAAAGCTACACTAAACCAAGAGAACTTAAGCAACTACCGCCCAGTCTCCCTTCTACCATTCCTATCAAAGACACTGGAACGGGTCGCGGCAGACCAGCTGAACTCGTATATCGAAACCTCACACCTTGCTAATAAGTTCCAGTCTGGCTTTAGAGCTAATCACTCCACAGAGTCAGCATTGCTTCGGGTATACAACGACCTACTTAGGAATGCAGACATGGGTAGAGTGTCTCTTCTTGTTTTGCTCGATCTTTCGGCAGCTTTTGATACCATCGATCACAAAGTACTTCTAGAGCGCCTCTCATCTCGCCTGGGCATCACTGGCACTGCTCTGCAGTGGTTCAGGTCCTATCTCAGTGGGAGACTCCAGAGTGTTGACGTGAATGGACAAAGATCATCTGAAGTACCTCTAAAACATGGAGTACCTCAGGGCTCTGTGCTAGGTCCGGTCCTTTTCACCGTTTATACTCTCCCTCTCGCTGATGTGATTGCCAAGCACAATCTAGGCTTTCACTTCTATGCGGATGACACTCAGTTGTACCTTTGCTTTGATCCCTCCCAGCCTTCGAGCACCTCAAATTCTCTCAACTCACTTGCTGCATGCATTGATGACATCCGATCATGGATGGCAGCAAATTTTCTAAAACTAAACGATGATAAAACTAACTTACTAGTTATGGGCAAACCTAGTGTTATTCAGAAATTGGAAAGGCTGACTTTCAAAATTGGCTCTGCCAGCATATCTCCAGTTGCATCAGCTCGAAATCTAGGTGTCATATTCCAAAGCGACCTCTCGTTAGACGACCACATCAGCTCCACAGTCAAATCAGCCTATTTTCAGCTTCATAACATTGCTAAAATTAGGGCTTGTTTAGATAAGGATACCACGTCCAAGTTGGTCCATGCATTCGTGACATCTCGTCTCGACTTCTGCAACTCACTGCTTACTGGCCTACCAGCATGTGCGATCAGGCGATTGCAGCTGGTGCAAAACTCTGCAGCTAGGCTTGTCTGCCGTGAGCGTCGCAGTTGCCACATTACTCCACTTCTCGCCGACCTGCACTGGTTACCAGTCAAGCAACGGATTGACTTCAAGGTTTTGTCGCTCACTTTTAGGTCTCTTCATTCTATGGCTCCAGCCTATCTTTCAGAGATACTACCCCATCAGGCAAAGCATCGTACCACTCGCTTTTCGGAATCCAACAGTCTAGAAATACCTCGTACAAACCTTAAATCCTTTGGAGACCGTGCATTTAGCTCGTATGCTCCCACAGCCTGGAACTCCCTCCCGACCTGCATCAGAACATCCCCTGACCTGACCACATTTAAAAGAAACTTAAAAACATACCTATTTAGGACAGCATTTAGTGGGTCCTTGTGATTCGTCCTCGATGTGCTTATGCGTGCTGACACTGTTCATGCTGCCACTAACCACATTTGCATGCTGACCCAGTGCATGTAACCCCTAACCATGTTATTCATTTTGTTTGTTTTTCAAGCATGATTTTACTTACTATTCTATTGCGTATCACTTTGCAGCAAATGTAAAGCGCCTAGAAAGAGATTAAGTTCTCTGAGGGCGCTTTATCAAGTGCAATATTATTATTATTATTATTATTATGCTCCCTCGGTCAGTCGTCCGGTTCTTTTTTCGTCCACCAGGTGGTGCTCGTCGGAATGGGAGCCGACGAGCAGCTGGGCGGCTACTCCCGCCATCGCACGAGCTTCGAAACAAGCGGCTGGCAAGGCCTGCTCGACGAGATCCGGATGGAGCTGTCGAGGATTTCAGAGCGAAACCTCGGTCGCGACGACAGGCACGTGAAGCCTCCTTTGGGGAGGCAGCGCCCTCTGTGGCCCCGGTTTTCCTACGTGCTGCGGTCGGCGTTGGCCGTTTGCTATTGCATCGCCGCCTGCGCATGCGCGCGAAAGCCTAGCCGGCGGCGGCTTCGCCCCTTCGATCTCGGCGCACGTGGCTGCCACGATCGCCAGCCATTCATTGCCGCGCTTTTGCAGCAAACATCGCCCAGCGAAGGGGCGCCGTCGGCACGGCGTGCCGGGCCGTGACACACCTCCTGTACGATGCTTCTTTCACTGCAGGATAATCTCGGATCACGGCAAAGAAGCCCGATTCCCCTTCCTCGACGAGAACGTAGTTTCTTTTCTATGCGCACTTCCTCTCTCACACAAGGTACGCATGTGCTCTGCAGAGCTGGCTCTGTTGAAGGGAGGGTGAACTAGTTGTACGGACCAGATGGGCGAGCGCAGCAACCAGAGAGATAAGTAGAGAGTCAAGTTGCTCAGCCTGCTCCGATGCTGTTTCCCTCCATCGAGCTGCTGCGCCAAGAGGCTCTCAGCTTTAGCGATGAGAGCCTGCAGTGCAGCTCTCGAGAGCCGGCAGTGGTGCGAAGCTTATGTACCCGTGTCGGTCGGCTCTTGGCTTTTCTTTGACGACGACGCTTTTGTTTGACTAGATGGATCTCTCGCTACCGCGAGGCGTCGGTGAGAAGTTGCTGCTGAGGCTGTGCGCCCTGAAGCTGGGGCTGGGCATGCAGGCTGCCATGTTGCCGAAGAGAGCGATCCAGTTTGGGTCTCGCATAGCCAAGCTGGAGGGAAGGTCTGAGAGAGGATCGGACGTATGCTCTCGCTTCAGCGAAGCGGTTTTACTGTGAAGCACGATCCGTTGTAGCTTCTTGACGAACGAAATAAGACGTATTTACAAATCAGCCCGCTGGCAAACGCCTGTGTGCAATGGTGTAAGCATGCAAACACCCGTGGACAATTTATCGATAGACATTAGCTGCCTCTCTGGCCTAAACTACCGCAGAAGAAAAACCGCTAGGTAGTGCATTTGCAACTCGGCTGCTGCGATGGATTTTTCAGTTCGCCAGCAGCTGCAGCTCGCCCTCCTGGGTCGAATCATTAGGCGTCAGCGACTTGACATTAGTGTAGCCTGTTATCTGCCGGTTCGAGCAAGCTCAGCACATCGTGGCAAATCGTGGATAATGTCCCTGCTGGACTCATTGTAAATTGCAAATCGGGTGTAAATGGTGTGTATTGCATTGTGTGTATGTATTGTATAGTGTGTATTGTATTGCACTTTCGTAAGTTTGCTTGCTGTTTTGGATGTTCACTCTTGGAATAATATGAAAAAATAATTCATTCCTTCTATAGCGCCCTGAGAACGTAATCTCTATCCAGATGCTTTAAATGCACCCCAGGGGTCGAGCCCACTACCTTGGTTGTTAAAGGCCTTACCCCTGAGCGAAACCAGGGTGGCAAACATGTACCCTTAAGCGAGTACCCGGAAGCAAGTTCCAGACTTTTGATGTATACGAGCAGAAGGCTCAATTCCTTTGGGTCTTGCTGACTACTTGCCCCCTAAAGTTCATGGGAAAATTTCTTTTTTGTTATGAAGGTACGAAATGGCCCTCCGAGATGCACATCCCGGACAATTTTAACCTTCCACTATTGCTTTTATCGCATGCTCCCTCACTATCTTACTCTTGTGTGACTAGCTTGTAGGTTCCCATAAACAGGGACGACTCTCTTGAAACGCTTCGATGATTCACTGATCGAGTCGTCCGCAATGCTTTTCAAAGCAACGAAGAAGGCCTGCCCTTCATGGCACCTAGAACCACGTTTGGCTGCTGAGCCTTCGTCAAGTCTTCCCCAAGTCTTGGACCGCCCATAGTATTAGTGACCTTTACACTGAAAACTCGAGTAGGTAGGAAGCAGTTAAATAAATAAATAAATAAATCCTAGCTGATTTAACAGCCTCTTGTTGTATAGCGACAGAAGAGCCTTTACAGCTATCACCACCGCTTGCAGTGGCGATAAAGGATCGCCCACCGCAGGAATCGAACCCACGACCTCGGGACTGAGGTCGTGAAAGCAACCGCCTTACCTAGTGTGCCATCACGGCTCACCGTGTAAACCCGGCTTAAGCCAGACTGAGCACTTTGAAATTGGGGCGATGGTGCAGCCGTTGACGACAGACCAAACAAGCAGTTCTGATTAAAAGGATCAGCAGAGTTCTGATTAAAAGGAGTTGCAATAACGTGAAAACAATGTAACAAACGCATGAACTAGTTTGGCTGTCAAACTCTTATCTAAGCAGGCCCTGATTTTGGCAATTTTCCTCAGCTGAAAGTAAGCCGACTTGACAGTGGAGGAAATTTGCTCATCAAAAAATTCTCATTGAAATAATACCCCTAGTTTGACCAAAGGTAAGGTGCACGCTTCTATATACCAATGCCGTTGGCTTGAGCCTAGCGACATATGCATAGCATCTGGATAGGTATTAAGTCCTCTGAGAGCGCTATGCCAACGAAGTATATACATATATATTTTCTTACACCTAGATTATGGGCAGACGTCTCGATAGTGATGCTAGCTGAACCAATCTTGAGTGAGTTCTTCCAACTTTAGGGTGTCACTAAATTTGCTCATAACTATTAGGTTGAGTATCGTCATCGCAAGTTTCAGGAAGTAGTGGCAATCCAAATACGAATGCCAGCGATGCAGGATGTCACGGAATCAAGTCAGTCGGACGAGGAGCAAGGTATCGAGCAAAGATCGGCCCAGATTTTGTTTGGCGATGACATCGGCAAGTACATAAGTGGAAAGAAGCAGGCCTAAGACCGAACTTTCAGGTACCCAATACTTTAAGGGCTCCCTAGATGGCCGACAGCCGTTTACATCTATGCTCTCGACATCTCTCGCTGAGGTAGAACATAATCCAGTTTCGCATATTGGATGTGATTGATTGTGGGCGTGTGGAGGTGGCTCCAGAAAGATCTAGTGAGCATTAAGTGTCAAATGCCGCTGACAGATCAAGGAGTACCGGCAGAGAGGCCCGACCCTGATCTGCAATGTTGAAATGAGAATCGTCACATATTCTGAACCGTGGTGGAAGTCATTTGTATAAACGTAGCAGCAAAAACGACCGGCAGCAAAGTGCCTGTCAATAGAAAAACCGTTGGCAGCGTCATTTCACGAGAATGTGTTGTCAACTACAATATTGGTTTTAATTTAAATGCCCACGACAGCCAGCTCTACATATCCTCCGAACCTTCTAAGCCTTGCTCTAACCCAAAACCGCCCTTGGCATCGTGCAGCCGGCTTTTATGAATCAAATCGTTTAGCTGTGCTGCGAACCAATCTCAAATCCTTGGGAGACTGTGCCTTTAGTTCATTTGCCCCCAAACCCTGGAACTCAATCCCGACTTGCATCACGACAGCTCCTGATTTGACCGCATTTAAAAAGAAACTAAAAGTGCAAATATTGATCACAACATTTGCAGGGTCCTTGTCCTGTGTGATGGCATCGTGATTGTTACCTGTAACCATATTTGCATGTTGACACTGTTGATGCTACCTATTATGCTAGTTGTCACTACATGTTGCCACTAATCATTTTATCATGCCTCCCGTTACAGCACATGCTAAGAGTCTCGAAAGAGTTCTTTGAGGGCGCTATACAACTATAATACTATTATTTCTCTGCACCCGACTTACCTAACTATTTAGCAGACTGCATTCGCAACATTTCCACTTGGATGACCACTAACTTTCCGAAGCTTAAATACGATAATATATATAATTTGGCCACTCTAGCATCTCCGTCAAGTTGCAAGGTCGACCTCTTAAGTACTAACATCACTCCAGTGACGTCTGCCAGTAATCTAGGTGGGCAATTCTAAAATAGATGAACATATCACCACCACCTCCAGTCAAGTCAGTCTACTTTAAGCTGAGCAACATTGCCAAAAACCAGGACCTGTTTAGACAAGAGTACGACAGCCAGACTAGTTCATGCGTACGTTGCGTCTAGATTACAATTTCCTTTATTCAGGTCTCCTGGCCTGTGCTCTACATCGATTGCAAGCTGTGCAGAACCCAGCAGCTCGTCTGATCTGTCATCAATGGTCATGCTGCCACACTTCAGCCACACTCACAACTTCTTTCTGAGCTTCACTCGCTTCTTAGTAAGCGTCGAATGGACTGCAAGATCCAGTGCAAGGCTTACGGCTCGCTATCACCATCCAACCTCATTGCTCATACGATGTGCTATCGCACCACTAGTACTTAGGCTAGCAGTAATCTCTCGTCCATTGCACTATATCGAAATCTTCTTGTTATAGGATCTTCAGCGAACGAGAAGTTTGCGACTCACTTTCGGCTTCTGCATTGACTTTTTATGAAGTAAGTCGCAGCTTAAGATGCTCAGTTTCGCCCAGCTTTCCCTACGCCCCCAGTGAACTGTTTCATTCTTTCGTGCTTACTTGTATATGACTCGGTTTATTTTATTAGGCACGAATCCTGCCAGCCTGTTGCCCTGGATGCCTTCGCATGCTGATCTAGACAAATTTCAAAATAATTTTCAAATTTCACATGTTAAATATTAGCTAGTTATAGATTTTACAAGGCACACACAGACCTACGCTGGAAATGAAGCAGTGAACAAGTCACAAGAGCACCTCAACAAGTTTAACGCAAAGTATATCTATCTACCAAGGTGGGTTACAAGTCGCATCTTTCGATTCCATTTCTAACATGCTTGTCTTTTGAAAAGTAGCCTAAACAAATAAATAATTGTCGGACAATAATTTCTTGACATTCCCCACAAACGGTTACTCAGAAAAGCGGGTGGTGTGCTTAGCCTGGAGCCAAAGGATGAATGGACCTAAAAGTGAGCGAAAAAACCTTGAAGTCGATGCGTTGCTTGACTGGGAGCCAGCGCAGGTACACGACAGACAAGACTAACTTAAGAGTTTTGCCCCAGCTGTAAGCGCCTGATTGCATAGCCACTCATTTCATCGTGCCTGCTGGCGCTCAAACACCCAGAGGCGATGCACTGAATGCTGTCCTTGCGGTTTACACTTAGGCTACTCTCGGTCACGCGACCGCGATCAAGAATGACAAACGAGAAGAGCCACCGTGCTGCATGTTACAAACACACACCCCGCATGCACACGTTTAAACTTTTAGCAAGCAGCAGACTGCAGCTAGCCACCGCCCATCGTGTGCCATTTCCGTCAGCGGCACCGTGTGCAAGCTAAACCGAGCCAGCACCGTCCGAAGTAGGTGGCGCCCACGGAAGCACTGTGGCCGTTTTCTTGCACGCGTCAATTCGGAAAACGGCACGTCACGCAGGGTGTGCACACACGCCGGTCCAAGGCCAGTGACGCGGCACGGGTGTGCAATGCCCTACAGACTTGACCACACGGCTGTTGCTGTCAGCCGGTACAGTTCCTTCCAAAGCAACGCCGGTCGCCGAGAGCGCCAGGGGGCCGTAATGCCAAATCCCACTCAAGGATGCTCGACTAGAGAGACGGAGAGAGAGAGAGAGAGAGAGAGAGAGAGAATGAGAGTGAAAGAAAGAGAGAGAGAGAGAGAGAGCTCTCGGCCTGTCCCGGCGAGAGCGCAGACCAGCGGAGTGAGTAACAGCAACGGCAACACATGCCGAGCCTAACGGCAGCGAGGGCAGAGCACCGACGGCCCGCCGAGTGCTCATCGGCTCCCACTGCCTCTGCCGCCCGTCGCAGGGCAAGGCAGCGAAGCCGGCGAGTCTGCCACGCCCGTGTCGGGACGACGATCGGGCTCACCGACGCCCACTACTGTCGTCGCCGATCGGTCGCAGCTGTCAGCTGCTGCCTAAGAGAAACCTGCAAACAAGCAGCAAGCGACGCGACGCTGAGAGGAGAGTGGGGCTCGCTCGCCTGCATGAGGCCGCAGGATGCCGCCATGGTCGGTCCGGCAGGAGCTGCACCCCCACGGCTGCGGCTGCGGCGCAGCCTTGGGCGTGCAGGCGGTGGCAGCAGCAGCGCGATCGAGCGAGTACCAGTCATTGCGTGCGTCGACGGCCACCTTCCGCACGAGCCGCTTCCGGTCGTCGACGGCAATCGCCAGGCCGCGAAGCACCTGCGCCCGGTAGGGCAGCAGCACGTGAGCAGGCACGCCCTCCACCAGCAGACCCAGGCACTCGAGTGCGGCCATGCGCAGGCCCTGCGAAGAAACAAAACAAGCGCAAGCCGTCAGAGGCCACGCCCCACTGAGCAGCAGGGGGCAGCAGCAGCAGGAGGCCGCGCCGAGCACGTGGTGCGGCCGCTGCACGCGGCTCTTGCGCAAGGAGCAAAAGCGGCAGTGGCCCGAAGGGGCAGCGCAAGCAGAGCTCCTCGCTGTTACCATTCGCTGCGCCGTCGTGCTGAGCGCCGTCAGGCTGGGCAGAATGGAGTCGGCGTGAGACGCGAGGAAGCCCGCATAGTCGGCGCGGCCGTCCGCTGCTCGGGCCGCTGCCGGGGCTCCGGCGGCAGCGCCGCCGCTGCCGCCTGAGCCCGCGTCGGCCACCAGGGCTCGAAGCGAGGTGAGCATGGACAGCTGGAGCTCCTCGTCGCCGGACGTGAAAGCTTTGATGACGGCCGGAAACAGCTGTGGCGGAGGGGCGGCACACGCACGAGAGACTTCAGGGCAGAGGCACCTCTCAGCGGCCAGCGGAGGCAGCACTGTGCGCGCGCACTGCCGCACTAGACCGACGCGCCGGTGGGAGTGTGGTCGGCCACCGGGGTTCGGGGGTGCGCGAAGAGGAGGAGGAAGCGGGTGGGGCCGGACGGAGCTCCCAGCTCGAGGTGAGGCGACACGGACGTGCGGCAGCGCGGGCCCGCTCACCGCTTTCAGCTGTGGAACGAGCACCTGCTTTGGGACGTACTTCAACACGTAGGAGGCGACGGCTAACACACTGTTTGGCGTGCCTGCAATGACGTTCCAAGGATCGGTCACGAGTCGTTGGCTGGAGATCCGACCAACGAGTTGCCAGCCAGGCGCACGTGAGATTATACCGCACAGCATCTACGATGGGAGTGCCAAGCTACCGTTTGCCTAGTGGGGGGGGGGGAGTCGATGACGACAAGTGGTCGTCTCGTCACAGGCCTTAATTCAGTGCGAGCAGCTTGGCGATACAGGACACGTGTCGCTGGGCGCGTGATGGAGGTAACCACCAACAATGCTAGCACGAAGTCATTCAACAAAAACAAGACGCTGAGCGTTCACCCACACTTGCTGTAGCCACGGAGCCTCACACGATGATGGCACAGCATATGCTAGTGATGGCTGCCTAATAGCACTTCCTGAGTCAACGTGAGCATAATAAATACAAACCCATGCGCAGAAGCACAAGTAAAACAGACACACACAGGCACAGGAAAAAGACACTCTCCACGGTTGTGGCTCATGTAACGAGCCAATGGGCACTGCTGCTACTGCTAAAGTTCAGACAGCTCAGGCTTTTGGCTTGTCCGCATAGCTACTCGCCATTGTTCCATGCCCGGAGAGGCGGGCCTTCTGCTAGCTGGCCAAGCAAGCAGGTAAGTACAGGAGGCCTAAGCTTTTGGCATCGAGTTTGAATCGAGGCTGAAGGATCAGAAGGGCCCGACTACAGACAAAAAAGAAAAACTCGCTGCATAAAAGTCAAATCCGTGCGAACCGTACAAAATACGAGCTTAGATGTTGCAAAGTTTTTACATTACAACCTGTTACATCTTTGTAATGTTTCGGGTCCTACCTAGCAAAGTACGAGCCTCTGTTAGGCCGTGTATTTCTTAATAGAGCACGTTCAACAGGACACCAATCGCATGTTCGTAAGCCTTTTATATCTGCCGACATATAACACCAGTAGCCACCCACAAAGGGAACTGAATTAAAGGTCTGTGCTGCTTAAATGTAGCTTCACAACGGTGGAACCATAGATATAATGCAGTCTGATGTCGGTAAATTACTATGCTAGCAAGCTTCAAAGGAATGCAAGCCGCCGAGCCTGTGAAAGTTCAACTTAAAAATATCACTCTGCTAATAATACCACAGGGTATTGCCACATTTGAATGTCCCAGTGGTGACTAATTTAGTAATATTAATTTATCAGGCTTTCTATTCTTATCCTGAGTACAAGACCCCAGCAAGCTCGGAGGAACTAGTTACTCTAATGGGCAAATGAATGTGGCCATGAAGCTGCAGATCACGAGTTCCAATCCTGCAGTGGCGATACTTTATTGCCAACTGCAAGTGACGGTAACGGCCGTTAAGGCTCTGCTGCTGCTACAAACGAGGCTGCTAAAACAGCTAATATTTATTATTTATTTAGAGACTTTCTCTCAGTAGGCACTCGTCCGAAGAATTATGCATTCATGCCCTTAGAGGATATCAAGAGTGATGCACGGCAGATATGTCAATTTTGGAAATTTCTACAAGTGAAGATAGAGACAGTGTTTTCAAAATACAGAGCGACCGGACACCAGAAAGAAATTTAAATACATATAGAGATATAATGCATACAAGAATGGACGCACATAGATTCAAGTGCATATATGAAAGCTGCGTCGCTGTGCCATTATATTATCGCTTCTGTGGCAAAGCTATGGCAAAGTTCGTGGAAGTCCCCCTCGTGGAAAATGCTCAGCTGCCGAGGATTTCTTAGTGCGCACGTGGTGTGGAGGCCTTGCAGATGGACAGTGTTCCATTCGACTAACACGATGGGAATCAAGGGGGGATGAGTTCAGTTCGATCTTCTGAACGGCTAAGGTGTGCCGACTTCTCGTTTGCCAGCTGGCAAACTTAAATTTGAAGAGCTCAAGTATGGCGGCCTTGCACAAGCACTGCACAGGCGCCAAGATACCTGGGGTTCCCAGCTGCCTGACGACGTGCGGCAGCACTAACGTGAAGAAGCGCTGCCGATAGAACAGCCGCTGCACGGCATGAGTGGAAGCCGAGAGGACGTCCTCGTGGTCCTGCATGATGAGCTCACAGCCGCCTGCAGTCTCTCCGCCCAGCAGAGAGTCGTCCAGCAGCTCCATCATCTACGGCAGCCAGCGATACAGGCACCGATGCAAATACGAAGCTTGCCGAAAGCAAGCAAAAGAAAAAACCCAACTAACTCTGGCGCGTGCACACACACCGCATTCTATTAGCACATAACCCCCCCCCCGAATGTGAACAACCGATGTGCTCTCGAGATGTCGAGCATTCCAGCTATCCACGACTAAAGGCATGCATGGGTCAAGGGCAAGGTCAGCACAACGACACATGCCTGCCAGGTGCAGCAACAGCAAGGCTAGGTCTGCTAGCAAGGAGATGGGAGACCGAGAGACAGACAGACCGACAGACAGAGATGCAGCTCTCAAGGCTTCACTATCCTATGCCACGTCGTACCTACCAAACTTAGAAGGCTTCACTATCCTATGCCACGTCGTACCTACCAAACTTAGAAGGTCGCTGCATCGCCGGTCGCCTCGTAGCAGCAGTGCTTTTGCCAACCATGCCAAGCACAGGGTGAGATTCTTCAGTATATGCACGGAGCTCATATCACATGCGGTCGGACGGTGCCTCAAGGAATCGCCAATGCAGGCCACCATCTTGTCGGCCTTGAGCTGCACACGGCTGCTGCCTGCACAGAACACGGCGACAAAGCTGTACGACTGCGGCGTGGCACAGGATGTGGTCGGAAAAGGACAAGCAGTGTTGCATTGCCGTCAGTGAGTCGTCATCCTTGAAATGCACTCACCTTTCCCAGTGGTCGATGACACAAGTCAGTCACAATTGCTCGGTATGATCAAGCGTGCTCTTCTAGTGGAAATAATGCGACCACCCAAGATTGCATAATTTTTGTCATACACGTCGTCCAATCATAGAGAGAAATCGCCGATTTTTCGACACTCTTCCCCACGACTGCAAACCACACTAAGACGACGAGTCTCAACTCATGGAAGTGAGAATTCAAACTATTCGTCTCCCGGTGATCGGTGCATAGAAACTATGCAGAGTGACAGAGCCTCAGCGTAGGCATGGATGAACCGACAGCAGAATTTATATAGCACTGCTAACAACTCTGTACAGCCACCGAGGTGTCGGACCACAAAAAGAGAGCTGCCCTTTGCTGCTGCACGCCTGCCGACACACCATCAGCCTTTGCCTAAGGGAACATCCTCGTTCGGAATAGGTGCAGTTCACGCTTGCCGATGCGCTAGCCTCGGACATGCCCTTGTCTTGAGGTGCCCTGACGTAAGGCAGGACCTAATAAGTACTATAATTACAACTACACATAGCACAAGAAGACATTTGCATAGCATTTATAGCGCTCTCAAAGAACCAATTCTCTTTCTAGGCAACTTGACATTTGCCGTAAAGGAAGCTTGTTAATATGGTTAGTAACAGCAACAGTTAGTAACAGCATGCACAGTTCACACGGAAAATGCTGAAAAGAAAAAGTGTGTTTCAGCTTCTTTTTAAATGTCAAGTTAGGTAATGTCGTGACGTCATTAGAGAGGGAGCTTTGGGCTTTAAAAGTATAAGAACTAAAGGCAAGGGTCTCTGAAGGATTTAAGGCTGGTTCGAGACACAGCTAAACAACTTGAGTGAAAAGAGTGGGTAGTACGATGGCCGGCCTGACTGGGAAGCAGCACTGATAGAAAGGCTGGAGCAAGAGAATGAATGAACCTAAAAGTGAGTGACAAGACTACGAAGACGATACACTGCTAGATGGGAAGCCAGTGCAATTCAGAAAAGAAGTGATGAAATGTGGCAACTGCGACACTCACGACAGACAAGCCTGGCTACTGAGTTTTGTACCAGCCTGTAGGTGCCTCATTGCACAGGTAGGAAAAAAAAATATAAAAAAATATAATTCATTTATATAGCGCCCCAAGAGAACTTAATCTCTATTCAGGAGCTTCACATATGCCTCGGGGCTCGAGCCCACGACCCCAGTCAGACCTTGGTCGGGGCAAGCACCTTAACCGCTAGACCAAACCAGCTCGACAGACTTGCAAGTAGTGAATTACAGAAGTCGAGACGGTATGTCGCACAACAGAGGATGCTAAGCTCGAATATATAGCAGTGGCAGCAGCAGCAGCAGAGCAGCATAGAACCTTGACTGCATTTGTTGACAATGCTGCCAATCATCTTGCAGGCGCACTCGGCCGTCGGACGGTCACGGCTGGCGAGCAGGCAAGCGAGCCTATCCAAGAGCTGGGAGCAGTCAGTGAGCTGGAGCTGGAGGCAAAACAAAAACGTTGACGACAAGCCGATCAGATGAGCATCACCAGCACCAACTTCCGGAGCAGTCGAGCGGTCGCGTTAAAAAACATGTAATAACGACAGAGGACAAAGCACACTGTAGAGCCAACTTCCGTTCCCAAGCAAGCGTGCATATCATGAGCGCACACATCACACAACTACACTACACGTTTTGGAGTCCCAACTTTGAGTGTAGGATGGCACCTGCTAGCACACATAAAGAGGAGCGATAGAGGACTTTCTAGCAAAGTAATGAATCAGAGCTGGGGTGCAGGGAGTTCAAGACACCACAAAAGAATAATTACGATCTTAGTACTCCCGACGCTGCAAGGAGGCTAGGAAGAGAAATTTGTTTTGCACAACTTCTTTGCATTCTAGCATCCCAGAAAAGACGAAGCCGTAAGTAAGTGCATTTAATCTTAAATTTAATTAAAATTTAAATTAAAGTTAAACTATCAATATCATAATTAGTTAGCAGCGCAATTGTCACCATTAATCATCTTAACGAATTATCACCATAATTATCGTGTCATAATTAAAGTTAGAATTAATTAGACATAAGCCGTTCTAAATAAAGAACTTAACTCGGCAAATCACTGGGTCTACCTACCTGGTGATTCAAGTCAACCGCACACAAACACACTCAAGAGTTTTCTCTTAAGTACACAGCATGAATCCATTGCTCAGCAGTGTCGTGCCTGCCATACGCACTGCTAGGCACTAACAGAGTAGCCATTAGCAGCCCTACCTCACTTCTGGCAGAGCAGACAAATGCCTGCAGGATGAGTACTCGGTGGCGTCTGTAAGACAATTGATTGGGCTTGAGGTCAGCTAACGATGCAGTACAAAGTTGGGCAAAAAAAGTGCCGTCCGAGCAGCTGTCATCCGTCAGGCTCACTGGAAGAATGGCGTCCGTTTTGTAATAATGCTCAAGCACTGCACCAATGCACCGTCCCGCATCACTAAAATGAGCACACAAGCACTGAAAATAATACCTCAGCATTGAGCTTGCTATCGCACGGCAGGATATGGACAACGATCTTATATTTGCAGAAGCCACTGGCAACATGTGCTTCGCCGAGCAAAGCAGCCAGTGCTGCGGATTGAGCTGATTCGGCAGCTGACCAGCTTGCCATATGTCAAATCCAGCAAGTTAGGTCAAGCTAGGATCAGGGGCGTGCACAAGTGTCGGACCACACAACAACTTGCGCCAGGTGGGAGGAGCTCGAGAATGGAAAATTTAAAAGAGCTGGTCAAGCACGAGACAGCTAAGCCAACAACTGGGCTATTACGGCACCAAGAGGGCAGAGAGAAGTCCTCGGTGGCAGTTGCGTCAAGTCGCTGGCGGCAGATTTGGAAGCACCACGGCAACCGATGGCCTTCCAGGTGGAGAGACTTCTGATAGAGTGATACACATACAAGACAGGAACAAGCACGGTTCTTGCTACGCATACATTGTTGATTGGGCTTTGATTCACTTTTTTATTTTATTTTTGCAAGCTAGAGAATTTTATCTTCTGCATTGTCTTCTGCCCGAAACATAATGCCTAAGTTGTGCTGCCGTTTCTCGACAGTTCGACACTTTCAGTGACTCAGTCACAGCCCGGAACTTACCCCGAATGTATATCCGTGGAAGAGGTTCAGTGTCGGGTAAGAGCTCAAGACAGTAAAATCAGATAAACTGCCAAATTATGGGACACATTGCAAGCGGTTTGCTGTGCCATCATCCATTGGAACTCGGCAACTCACAAGAGTCCCGAAAAGAAGAAGTGATCACTGATCGGGGATGGGTCAGATCCTACAAGCACTAGTGCTTCTACCGCCCGTGCTGTGGTTGTCATGATAAATAAATCGCGTGGTGGGCTGTGTTTATCTTGGCATATATTTCCCTCGTTTGGATCCTCCGAGCAGATTTTTAACCTTCCCTACACAGTAATCGACTAGGCAGCCATTTATGTGGTGTCTGTGCATGCAAATAAAACACTAGATGAATATGGCTGCAAGGCTGGTCTTCAAGTCCCAGCAGTTTGAGCACGTGTCACCTTTGCTGAAAGAGCTAGGATGGTTGCCGGTTGAGCAAAGGATACAGAGCAAAGTTCTAACGCTGACCCACAAGGCCCGCCACGGCTTGGCTCCTTCGTACCTAGCTGAACTGCTGCATTAGTTTCAGCCTGTTCGCGCCCTCAGGTTCTGTGTGGACAATAAATTAGCTGTCACATTCCTCCGCTTAAAGACAGTTGGCGACAGAAGCTTTAGCTCTGCAGGTCCTAGACTGTGGAACTCGCTTCCACAATTCTTGCGCAACGACATCTACTCTCCAACTGCCGACTATGGCACATCTTTTTCAGCTGTCCTGAACTGCTACTTCTATGCTACTCACTACCTCAACTGCTCTCCTGACTCTGCTATGCTTCCCACTTTCTCTTTGTTGCGTGAGACGAAGTCTGTTGGCTACCGAATGCGTATCGAAAGCCGCTTAGGCTGTGAGTGCGCTATACAAAACTCTCCTGCGTAACACCCACATGGTCTTTATGACTTTGTGGAGTTACTGACAGAGATACATTACATTACATTTTCCCACAACTATTAGGTTGATCGCATCATCGTAAAGCTCCAGGAAGGGAAATAAGAAAGTCGGATGAGGAGCAAGGGCTTTGAGCATCAAAGGATAGGTAGAACTGGTAGTCATTGGCATAGAAATGAAGGCTAAGATTTCGTCTAGCAATAACATCGGCAAGGGGGAGAGCATAGACAGGAAAAGAAAGTGTCCAAAAAAGACCAAACCTCCATTGACCAATTCCAAGCTCAAGCTTAGCAAGTCCACATAACAAGTGAAGCTTTTGCACTGTCCGGAATTTTGCACATGATAAAGAGTTAAAAGCTTTCGGTTAGGTAAGCTACAAGGTGCTCACACTGACAAGAAGCACGAGCTACAAAGAGATACCTGTTATGCTCCTGGAGCAACGGCAAAGTTGTGCCTAAGCTATAAGTTAAGGCCTATTGGTTTATTATACCAAGCTATTATTGTTCTGGTATTCCAAAAGTAGGTCGAACAGACCTGAAAATTTTAAGGCCAGAACAAACCAGCCCTTTCTCAGGTTGTTGCCCGTCTGAAATCACAAACAAATAACGTTTAGCTTAAAGCACATATTACAAAAACCAATGCGATTTTGAGTTGAAATAATTATAGCATACTTTTGCAGCGAGCTCTCAGCAACTGATTCTATCGTTCGAATAATAATAATAACAATAATACATTGTATAGCGCCTTAAGAGAGCTTAATCTCTTTCTAGGCACTTTACACAGGCTGTAAATAAAGCACGGTCAAATGATTAGGGGTAGCATGCACAATGCCATCAAGCATTACCTGGTTAGAGGTGACATGCAGTGTCAACATGTTAAATATTGCTAGAGGTAGCTATGGCACAGTTCAGCCCGCAGAAGAACACAAACAACTAATCACAAGGACCCACTAAATGCCGGAGATAAAAGGCGTAAATAACAGGCGTTTTAAGCTTCTTTTTACAAGTAAAGTCAGGGGATGTCTTGACGTCAGGCAGGAGTGAGTTCCAGGCTTTGGGAGCATACGAGCTAAAGGCATGATCTTCAAAGGATTTGACATTCGTATGAGTTACAGCTAAACGATTTAAAATCAGAAAAGCAGGTGGTACGATGCCTAGCCTGGTGGGGTAGTAGTTCTGATAGGTAGGCTGGAGTCAGAAAATGAAGGGACCTAAAAGAGAGTGATAGAATCTTGAAGTCGATACTCTGCTTGATTGGGAGCCGGTGCAGGTTGGCAAAAAGTGGCGTGACACGACAACCGCGGCGGACAAGACTAAGCTGCTGAGTTTTGCACCAACTGTAAACGTCTGATTGCAGAGACCAGTAAAACAGCAAGCAGTGAGTTACATAGGTCAAGATGGGATGTTAAATATGCACGGACAATGGACGCGGGATTTAGTATTCATGTCTAAGTAAGCCGAATTTTAGCAATGCTGTGTAGTTGAAAGTAGGCACAACACACTTGACTGTGGAGCTGACGTGGTCATCTAGTGAAAGGTCACATTGAAACATTACACCTAGTTTTCGTGCAGATGTAATACAAGATATGCTGGCAGAGCCAATTTTGAGCTTCAAGCGTTAACATGGGCCACCGGGAGTAATAGTCGGCCTAATGACCACTAAGTTAGATTGATTCACAGCCGTACTTAAGGGAGGTCGTGCAGAGCCAATGAGGCAACCCTAGGGATACCAAGCAAGTGGGGCTTCCAACCACTCGGTGGCACGGAGTCGGCCTTCCTTTTGGAAATTCCCAATTCACGGACCCTGGCAACAACAACCACAGCAAGAAATGCATTTGGATGACGATAGTGACTTGGTAATAGATTTCGGCAGATGATGGGACCACTCCAATAAACACCTGACGAATAGCTGATTGCATTTACTTTTTTCACGGACCTTAACATTAACTCAATAATTGGTGCTTCAGCAAAAATGATTAAGGTAATATACACACACACACACACACACACACACACACACACACACACACACACACACACACACACACACACACACACACACACACACACACACACACACACACACACACACACACACACACACACACACACACACACACACAAATATATATATATATATATATATATCATTTATCATTTTTACTCAAAAACTCATACACACACATATATAGAGTGCTGGCCCGAAAAATCTACGAATCATGAGAATTAATACAAATTGGAAACTTTGCCGAGTTTAAAAAAATCACGACCAAAAATACTACCACAGGATAAGATAAATATGAGGAAGCAGTAAATGTCTAAATTGTGCGTGTGCTGCCACCTCGGCTGAACTACTAGATTCGAAATAAACACGCACAATTAACTTGCTTGGCGGTTTCACGTGGGTTCAGAATCAGTTGAAGTTTTCGAAGCATAGTTTATGGCAGCATAATCAGAAGACAGTGAAGATGTTTTATATGTGCCAGATAGATCTCTCTAGAAAAATGCACACTAAAAACTGTATCAGGCACCAGTTTGGAGAATTTCAAGTTTTGAGAATTCTTGTTTTATGTATGCACATACACAGGCCATATCTGGTTCGAGGATATGCGAGAAATCGGTAGTGCAGTTAGAGCGAGAAACCATCTCATTATGTTTCCTGATGAAAAAAGAGCCGCAGAGCACTACAACACTGCTTTAGAAGTCTTGGCAAACACATGAAATACCAAAACCGAGGTGACCTGCATGGGTCACAAATAATGTGTTCCCTGAAATTATGAGACAACATTTTAATTTAGTGCTTTCATTTAGCAAACCGAGATAGTTAAAACCTAGGAAATAAGTCTAAAAAATAATTTAACTACTTGTCTACCAGAAGATGCTATTAGATTTTTCTTTTGCACTGCATTACCGAATTTTAGCATCTCTTCGAACCATAGCAAACTTATGCTAGTGAATGCTCGCTCAAATTAGCACGCTTCAAACTCTCGGTGATCGCTGAAAATGCCCAACACGCTTGGCAAGATATACTTTTATAGAATCGGACACTAGATGCATCTAGTAAATCTTACTTGGCAGTGCTCCAATGATACTAGAAAATAATATCTGTCGAAAATGGTGACTATGTCGGTAGCCAAAAATGGTGACCAACTTAGTTATCTTACCAAGTGAAAAATACATGCAACGACCCTGCTTTTATAGTAACGGGCAATTTCTGTATAATCCCTTTTATAGTAAGGGGCAATTGTTAGATAGATACAAATTTATTTGTATAGCACCTCAAGTACTTGATTTCTATTCAGGTGCTTCACATATGCCACGGGGCTCGAGCCTAAGACCTCGGCCATCAAATGCATTCACCCTGACCTTGGTCGGGCAAGCACCTTAACCACTGGACTAATCCAGTGCCTATTTGCTAGACACCATAACCCCACCTGTGTCATGGGCTATAATTCTTAACAGCTACTAACAGTAATTATATTTATTTTGCATATCCTTCAAGGTCGATGGTAACGACTGATCACAAGGGCTCTAGCAACACGATGTAAGCAAATAATAATAATTAGCTGATTTAACAGCCTCCTTTTGTATAGCGACAGAAGAGTCTTTACGACTATTACGACTGCAAGCAGTGGTGATAAAGGATCACCCACCGCAGGATTCGAACCCACGACCTCGGCAACGAGGTCGTGAAAAGCAACCGCCTTACCTAGTGAGCCATTACGGCTCACCAGCTAAACTGGCCTTTCTTTGTTACTTCAGCCAAGGGCTGATGGCTGGCCTATATAAACTTCCCACCAATGCCAGGGTCAATCTCTAAAGTATTAACCCCTATATTAGGGTAAATACTCTAGTAAGTCGATAGCTGAGGTCATACTTAAATTATGGCCGTTCTGATATTTATATTACTACTACGACGGTACAGCAATAATGAGTGCTATGTCACGCATCAGAAAAGGGAGATATTTTGCAAATTTGCATATGTAGCTGCAACATGCACTCTCATAGTTGAAATTTAACATGCCTTGCCACGCATGGCTTTGGAAAGCAATTGAAATGCAAAAATTGAATCTGTCCATGATTCTTTACCGTGGGGTTGATTGTAGTTGATATAAATTTAAAGATGGCCTGCATGTTTGCACATGCAACTCAATAATGATTTGCTACCCGGTGCTGATAAATAAATTTCATACAAGTAGGTTTGACAAATTAAATTATTAAATATATTTTTGAAGTACGTTTATTTTTGCGCTATACAGATTTTGCTCCATTAACTAAAAACGTGGCTTGGCAGTCAGTGTGGAGGGCTGACAAGCTAGGTCACCTTAGGCTTGCCTTCCAAAACAAACTTATAAATTTTCAATTATTGTTCAAGGGTGAAGGCTAATTTCCATACACAACCTGTGGTTTCTGCCACCACCGTGGACTGACGAGTTTTCATGACAATGAATTGTAAACAAAAAGAGCGCTAGAAGAATATAAGAGTACCTATAGCAGACAATAAGAAATAAACCAACAAAGGAAGCCATTAAGCGCCATACTGTCAAAACTCAACAGAAAAATCACGCACAACAAACTTCACAACAATAAAAATAATAATATTAATAATACATTTGTATAGTGCTCTCTGAGAACTTAATCTCTGTCTAGGCACTTTACATATGCTGTAAAGGCAGCATTGTGGTATGGTTAATGGTAGCATGCATAATGTCAACAAGCATAAAACTCTGCAGCTAGGCTTGTCTGTCGTGAGCGTCGCAGTTGCCACATTACTCCACTTCTCGCCGACCTGCACTGTTTACCAGTGAGGCAACGGATTGACTTCAAGGTTTTGTCGCTCACTTTCAGGTCTCTTCATTCTATGGCTCCAGCCTATCTTTCAGATATACTACCCCATCAGGCCAAGCATCGTACCACCCGCTTCTCGGAATCCAACAGTCTGGAAATACCTCGTACAAACCTTAAATCCTTTGGAGACCGTGCATTTAGCTCGTATGCTCCCAAAGCCTGGAACTCCCTCCCGACCTGCGTCAGAACATGCCCTGACCTGACCACATTTAAAAGGAACTTAAAAACACACCTATTTAGGACAGCATTTAGTGGGTCCCTGTGATTCGTCCTGGATGTGCTTATGCGTGCTGACACTGTGCATGCTGCCACTAACCACATTTGCATGCTGACCCTGTGCATGCCACCCCTAACCATATTATTCATTTCGTTTGTTTTTCAAGCATGATTTTACTTACTATTCTATTGCATATCACTTTGCAGCAAATGTAAAGCGCCTAGAAAGAGATTAAGTTCTCTGAGGGCGCTTTATCAAGTGCAATATTATTATTATTATTATTATTATTATTAGAGGTGACATGCACAGGGTCAGCATGCAAATATCGTTAGTGGCAGCACGCATATGCACACAGGGGACAAATCACAAAGAACCGCTAAATGCTGTTACAAATACGTGTGCTTAGCTTCTTTTTAAATATTGTCAAATTAATACCAGCATGGCAAAATCACTTAGGCCACATACATGAAGTGTTCAATGTAGAAATCAGACTAGTGTGAAAATGCCAATGTTACCATTTAAGGCTTCACCCATCCTGAAATACCCCTATGGTTTCCAAAAAACAGTGGGTAAGTAATCAGAATCAGTAATAATTTTTCTTGCATTCCAACTGCAATTTGACCAAGCCACTACTACATTAAAGAAGTTCCTGAAGCCATTAAAACCTGCCAAGAACCGAAGCCTCAGCCCAGATGCCAAAAACCGTGATCTGTATAGCCCAAAAGTGTAACAATTAACATCAGCACAGGCTTAACCAGGATTACGACTTGTCGGTGGCAACTAATTGCACAGGGGGTGGGTGGAGTAGAGGTCAAATACCAATGGCAGCTCAACACCGGGCATGCCTGTTCCCAGTTGATCCATGGAGATGGGATAAGGCAAGAGAGATCTCCCTTCCTCGGTACAACTACAACTAACGGGGACGGCCCTGCCATGCTGACGAAATACAACGTACGCTCAAGAGACAGAAGTGGTGGCTTAAGCAATAAAAGGGGTCATCGCATATTCGTTTTACATGCTTGCTCTTTCATTTTTTTTTTTATTAAAACGACAAGCAGCGGCATACCTTTGCAAAGCCTAAAACGACCATTGAACCACCGTGCTGGCTGAAGGCAAGCAGTGGTTTGACGTGTCCTGGTTTACACGTTTGTCAACTTTCACCATCGTGCACTGCAAACCACAGAATCCCTAGGCAGCCGAGCACAGGGTGAATTTTCGGAGCTGTCGAAAAGGAACGAATCGCGGAACCCCCTGGCAAGTTTAGGAGCTGTGCCCCCCCTCCTGAGCACTCGGGTAGACCATCGTCTACCTGCACATGGCCCTTCAATGACCACAGAAGACGGCCAACGTTCACCAGTGGCAAGGGAAACTAGAGACGTTTTTACGTATCCTCCCCACTTGCTGCTTTGTAGCCTGAAATGCCTGCTCATCTGGGGGTCGGCAAACTCGAGTGTGACGAAAGTGCAGTGGACAGCATGTCTGCCTTCTCGCTCGTGCACAGCTAGCTGCCATGGTTTGGCCCAGGAGCAAGGCCCTCACCTTTAATGACCAAGATCTTGAGCTCGAGTCCTAGATTATAAGTAAAGCATCGGGAACAGATTAGGTTCTCTTAGGGTGCTATATAAATCTCCACTAATTAAAGTGGGAAAGTCTGTCAAGCCGCAAGATGGCACACCTGCACCACGTGGCAAGATGGCGCACCTGCTCCACGTGGCAAGATGGCGCATTTTCCTTAAGTGGCAAGATGGTGCAGAGGAGGCTTCCACGACGGTACTACTATGACTCAGCGAAGTGAGTCCACAGTGAGCAGTGAGCTGCTCGTGAATTATGCAATCATAAATCAATGGCAGCCAGGTCACGAGTGGCGAGGAAGACAGACGACGAGAGGTACTCACTCGACGTCAGATGCTGACACGACGAGTCGCACAATTTCGGCAGCAGCTTGAGCGGCAGCATCGGGCCAGAGCGGGCCATCGTCGATGGCGGCTCGTCCGTCCGTGCCTTCGACGACGAGCTGCATTACCTCGTTCAATACGACCGGTGCCGCGGCGCCGAGGCTTGCGAAGCCGTCGCCGCCCGCAAGCGAATGGACTGCGGCGGCGGAGGCCGCAGAAGGCACAGCCACGCCGACGGCCGCTCTCACCACCGTGGCCAGAGCTCTGAGCACGCTGGTCAGCGAGACAGAGTAGGCTGCAAAATGTGGACAGCCGATAAGGCGATGCTGCCAGCTCGAGCCGCTCGCTGGCGGCATCGCCTTGCGAGGCGACAGCTGCTGGCGGCGACGAGCCGAGGATAGTAAAATATCGCACATGCAGGCACCGGATTCCCAAGAACTGTGGAGCAGCCTGCCTGCCTCTCTCTCTCCTCTCTCTGTCCTCTACTCTCCTCTCTCTGTCAGTCTCTCCATCTCTCCTCACCTCGGCCGCCACGATGCTGACGTAGCTTGCATAGATATTCGAGTAGCAATGACAGAGCGGCGTCGCCGCTGGACTCTTCTTCGGCGGACAGCCGCCGCTGCACGCGCACGCGGCGGCAGTTGCACCATGCCGCCGCCATGTGAGAGAGGAAGCAGAGGGCGGTCTCCGTCGCAGCAGAATGGACGGGCGCTTCGTCGTCTAAGCAGAGCGCCTCCCTCAGCAGCGGCACGACTGCCTGCTGAACGGCGGCGCAGTGCTCGCAGTAGAGAGCACCGACGGTGTGTGCTGCCGAGTCCACCCTGACGATAAACAGGCGGCCCGCTGCTCAGCCTCCACACACACGATTCGACGTGCTTCGGCCAAACGCTGGCAACAAGCAGCGCGCCGGGGGCGGGGAGGGAAGAGAGGGGGGAACCGACGCCAGCAGCGGCAGCGAGATATCGCCAAACGCTGTCGGGGAAAAAATACCTGTGCTCCTCCGAGCCGGCAGACGCCTTCAAGGCTGCATACGCGATGACGGTGGCCTGCTCGGCTGCCGTCTCGGGCGACATGCTGGCGGACAGCAGCGCTACGCAGCGCAGCGCCAGCGACCGGATGCCAGAGGAGCCGTCATCAGCAGCAAGTACCAGAGGTGCCACGGTCGGCATCAGCGATGGCGTCACCAGCGAGGTCACGACCTCTACAAGCCACGATTGCAACGCATCCGTAACTCTCGGCCAGCCTATCGTACAGCTTCGATGACCTCCCGAAACGTTGCACGGCCAAATGTCTCACTTGGCCATTCCAACGACAGACGAACCAAGGCAAAGAAACGTCACTAAGAGCCGACAGACAGTGCTGCCGATGAGACTAACATGAGCAGACGATAAAACATTGGTACGAATATATTCTGAAGCCCACAGGCTGCCTGCAGTGAGGCAGCAAGCATAAGCAGTGTCGGTGGTTGCCAGTGGTGTGACAATGAGCAGAAGAAGTTTCACCTCTGGGTTGAAAGACGGACTCACTGCCTTTAATCTCGTACACCTAGGCTCGAACCAGTAAGCTACAGAGACTACTGCATGAACAAATACAGTGTAAATATGGGCTGAATTTTCCGGTTAACAAAATTAACTGCTCCCCACCCCAAAAAAGATCGTGGCTGCAGTGCGAGAATCGTTTATTTTTTAGAGCCTAAAAGTGAAGAATCGCGTTAGTCCCTCATGGGGGTCCACGTGAAGCAAACTGTTCAACATGGTGCTAATTACTTGCCAGAGCCCAGTTGCCTCAAAACTGAATTCAAGGAAAAACGATTATTTCAGGAGGCAGCCAATCCCCAAACAGTGGCGCTCGGAAATTGACTGCAACAATGTGCAACTACCACAAAGTTAAACAACGTCAAGGAAGAGTCCACAAGTGGCTGCTTCATTGACTTAGAACATAATATACTATAAATATATATATTATATATATATATATAATATAATAAATATAATATAAATATAATAATCAGTTTTTTCGAACTATTGCTGCTAAGTAAGATACCGCTTGGGCATGCCGGATTTGCCAGGAAAACCACATCTCATCATCACATCATCCTAACAGCAGTCAAGGATTCCGAGAATGATCAGCACCTCAACCATGCATGCACACAAGAACAAAAACGAGCATTTTTACCGGATCTGCAGCACAAGCCAGTCTCTACAGCTCACAGCAGATGGAGGGGGGTACTTTACCTGCACTAGCTTGGGAGGCTTCCAGCAACCTCACAACCAGACCAAGCAAGATTTCTTTAGGTCTCGTCTAAAAAGGACATGAAGAAATCAAGCTACCCATTACAAAGGCAACATCAAGACACAGACCCACGTGGCTATGCCCGAGTAAGCCCCACACAAACGGACGAACAGAGGAGAGACGACGTCTGCCTGACAGACACCGTCGACAAGAGGACAGAACACCGGATGAAGCCTTCCGCGTGGGATGCACTAAGCTTAGGAGGCTTTTGGTGCACAGTCATCAACGGCAGCTTTCATCTCAGGCAAAAATATGCAGCTGAACCGTCTGCCGGATATGTAAAGCACGAAACACCAAAGAGACATCGTGCATGCAAAGCAATCGTGATACTATTGGGAGATGGCCAGCCATGTCCGACACCAGTGGCCGGGCACACTGACTGCTCTATTTCGACCAACAATAGCAAAGAAAAACGAGCACCGTGAAGGAAGTACATATTAAAGTCATAGCAGCAACGGTCGGCTGGAAATATAGTGTCTGAATCAAAAGCAGGATATTAGATATTGTGCACATTCGTCGAGTTTCACAGGCTAGCAAATGCAGAGCAAAAATACCGGTAGCCAACAGTATCAAAATTAAAAAATGGACAACCAATTCATTTGTTAAAAGACACGAGAAAAAAGAAGTAAAAATAAACTCACGAAGAAACTCCTCCTAGCTGGACTGCTTGCAGCAGTTCAACTAGAATCATTGCAGCAGCTGAGCTACGTATCGTGGAGCCAGGCAACGTGGGTGAGCAGAGTGAGAATTTTGGCACACATAAATTATTTGTCCCAGAGCCACCACAGCTCCTTAAGCAAAGGGGTCACGAGGCGGAATTTCTGGGATTTAAAGCCAATCTACTGGCAGCCCAAATTTAGGACTACATTGTGAGGCTTGATGGCAGTGATAATATCCCTACTAAAATAGGAGTTATAGCAAATGTAAAGCGCCTAGAAAGAGATTAAGTTCTCTGAGGGCGCTTTATCAAGTGCAATATTATTATTATTATTATTATAGCAGTCTAGCATAGGGAAACTTAGGAGCTAGGAAGATATTTACTTAGTCACTGTGACAAATATCTCCTAAATCTATGATAGAGAACAAACACAGCAACTGACCAAAGAAGCGCTTCCAAATAAATCTGTCAAAAGTCTTGTCGACAGGTAGCCGGCACCAGCCGATGACAGCTGCCACTATCCAATCGTAAAATCCGGCAAAGGGCAGTTAATGCCCTATCCTAATAAATAATCTCTGCAAGTCACCGCAAACCAAAATGTGGCTGATGCAGCAGCCGAAACAGCGTCGGATACCATTGTCTGCCAATCGGCTTTCTTTCCGATAAAAACTCGCAAGGAAACGAAAGGAGGAGGCGCCGAGGGTCTCGCCTGGATGCTCCCCCTGGATCGGAGCAATGGCGATGCCGATAGCAAAACGAGTCGAGCAGTTCGTCCGTCCGATTCGGGCTCTCTGTCTCTGTCTCTCTGTCTCTCTCTCTCTCTCTCTCGGTCTCTCTCTCTCTCTCTCTCTCTCTGTCTCTCTCTCAGTGTATCTCTGTCTCTCTTTCCTCTCACCTGGCAGCAGCCATCCGAAAGACTTGCAGGACAAAGTGCCGAACACGCAGGCTCTCCCCTGCAGTTTCAGGCAGCGCACTCTCACTTGCAGCTAGAGCTGCAGCTAGCACCAGTGGGCCCTGCCGACTTAGCGATGCTATGGCGGCCATCGTTCAGGACTACTGGGGCCTTAAGCGTAGCGGAGTGCCCGCAGTACACACAGATGCCAACCGACTAACGCTAGCAGATCTCAATCTGTTGCCAGGGAATCACACTTTCTGTCACTAGTCTGAGCCACTGCAGCAGAGCAGCCGGGAGGATCTTAACAGCACTACTGCAGCCCCCATAGACAACACAAGAATACTACACACAGCAATAAATGGCAAACCGTGTGTAAGAGCTGGTGCAGGACAGCTACATTGCTGGCCCACTGGGAATTAACACAAACCTTAAACGTTGCCGAGCTTTATAAAATCACGGCCAAAAATAATATTAGCAGGTAAGGTTAATATGAAGAAGCAACAACTGTAAGAAAGTGTGCACGCTACCACTTTTGGTTAGCCTACTAGGTGCGGAAAACCATGCAAAATTAACTTGTTTGGTGGTTCCAGGTGGGTGCATGAATAGTTGCGGTCATGAAGGATAGGTTTTGATAGTATTACCAGAACACAGTGAAGTATTTTGGACGTACATCTATACCCCTCCAGAAAGATGCTTATCAAAGAGCATGTCTGCTCTAGTTCGGAATGTTTTAAAGATTAAGGACTTCTCATTCTGTGCATGCGCAGACATACGCTAGACCTGGCTTGAAAATATGCAAGAAATTGGTAAGTTGCAGTTAGAGCAAGAAGCCAGCCAACTGTGTGTGTGTGTGACTCAGAGCTGCGTAAAACCGCTATAGGTGTCTTGGCAAATACTTGAGACACCGAAACTAAGATGACCCGCATGCGTTAGAAAAGATTTCACTGAAATTATGAGAAGATACTTGTATTTTATGTATGCTTTAGGCAAAGTGTAAATAAAGAATCGTGCTAAGGACGACATCACACTAAATGCATACACAACAAAAACATACGTTATTGTCTTTGGGCTGTCAATAAATATTTCCCCTAATTCGCATAATTTTAGTATGCCAAGAATCATAGAAACCCTGTTATTGCTCGAACGAATTTACTGCCACAGCAGTGGCAGCAATATTGCGAAGATTTTTTGCGCCTGAATATATATTCCAAGTCGGCATTGACAGTTTGACTCAAGCCTGTGTCACGGGAACCAAAAGTCACGGCACTCAAAAGTTTCGACAGCCGGAACACTGATGGAAGTAAGCAAGCAGGCCCTGACAGCCATTACCGTATCGTACTTGCTGAATTGCTGTACAAGCAGGGGCACAACGCTGCTGAGTACTTGCTTGAGAGCAGGCTCACCGCCCCCAAGCATAGCTGATTCCAGGATGTCGCATGCCGGAGAAGCCAGTTTCAGTGATGCGTCTGCAAGCTGCCGCTTGGTCTCTATAAGTAAGTATTCCAGATGGATCGATCAAAATTGCAACTGCTTTGAACCAAAGAAGGCGTCAGAAACAAAGTAGAGACAAGAGTGCGGGCGGTCTGGACACCAAGCTGTGTACTCGGGCTCGGCTCTATGCCATTTAGTCACAATGCAATTTTTTGTCTAAAACCTCATACAAGCACGCACACGTGAGCACACGAGTACACACGAGTACACACACACACACACACACACACACACACACACACACACACACACACACACACACGAGTACACACATAATACACGAGCACACACACACACACACACACACACACACACACACACACACACACACACACAACACACACAACACACACACACACACACACACACACACACACACACACACGAGTACACAAACGAGTACACACATAATACACGAGCACACACACACACACACACACACACACACACACACACACACACACAACGAGTACACACATAATACACGAGCACACACACACACACACACACACACACACACACACACGAGTACACAAACGAGTACACACATAATACACGAGCACACACACACACACACACACACACACACACACACACACACACACACGAGTACACAAACGAGTACACACATAATACACGAGCACACACACACACACACACACACGAGTACACAAACGAGTACACACATAATACACGAGCACACACACACACACACACACACACACACACACACACACACACACACACACACACCACACACACACACACACACCACCACACACACACACACACACACACACACACACACACACACACACACACACACACACACACGAGTACACAAACGAGTACACACATAATACACGAGCACACACACACACACACACACACACACACACACACACACACACACACACACACACACACGTCCACTAAAAGAACATGCGATAGCAGCTGAGGCTCTTATGCTGCCTTATAAATGATAAGGTGGAATCTGCTGATCTTTGTATCAGTGGGCCAACTTCCCCAATAAATAAAGAATAGGCGATTAAACCACACTCAGACGTAAAAATCCTCGCAATATGACAACCGTTGCTGTGGCTGTAAATTCGTTCGGATAATAAAGGGGTTTTCTACGATTCCAGGTATAATAAAGTTATGCGAAGCATGCAAAAATACTTATTGACAGCCCAAATAACACACATATACTTTTGATGGGTATGCATTTAGTGTGACGCTGCCCCTCCACTACTTTATGACCACTCTTGCCAGGCCAGGAATAGATGCCACCAGCTTCTGCTGTGTCCCTTATGCTGTAGCGCATTCCGCTAAGCCGGAGTTTTACTGAAAAGGTCGGCTACTGATGTAGGCCACACACCCTGCCTCTGCCTGTGGGTTATTGCTCCATAGTAGTTTTATAGGGTTCAGATTGGGCAAACGGCTGAGCCACTGCACCAGCACCAAGCAAAGATTCGTCAGAAAGTACTTCACCTGCCTGGCAGTCTGCTTAGGGTCGCCATCTTGCTGCCAAATGTAACGACTCCAAACGGAGTATTTGAGCCACGAAATTAACTGTTCTCGACTTTAATGACTTGACTAAAGTGCTCTTTTATAAATCCTTGTTTGGTGCAATTGCAGTGGCTCAGCCAGTCACCTAATTTGAACCGATAGAATGATTATTGAGCGACATCGACAGGCCTACACCAGTAACCAACCTTTTCAGTAAAACTCAGGCTCAGTGGAATGTGTTAGAGCGGAATGGATAACGCAAAAGCTGGTGGCCTCTATTCCTGACAAGACAAAGTAGGTCATACAGAATCATGGTGGGACAAAGTCACACTAAATGCATACACACCGAAAACACGTATTTACTTGCAGACTGTCAATACACATTTTCATATGCTTCGCATAACTTTAATATACCCGGTATCGTAGAAACCGTCTTCTTACGGGAAGGAATTTACAGCCACAGCAGTGGCGGCCATAGTGCAAGGACTTTTGTGCCTGAGTGTATACAGCAGCAGAGTAGCCCTGGTGGCTTATTATTATTATTATTATTATTTACATTACTACAGTTTGCAAGTTCTTTCTGTCCTACAGCGGGCAATCCTTTACTGTCACTATAGGACTCCGCGAATGTCGTTTAAAAAATGCGAGCACCTTATGGTTGCGCTAAGATCCAGCAGCTCGCTATTCAGTTGCTAAAATGCTGGAAGCCAGTCATTGTTGTTCACGCCCTTGTCACCGGAAAAAAAGGACATGCCACATGTACAGATAAGGCATCGATGGCGATTGATGGTGATTTTCTGTTTCATAAAGAATTGCTAGCTGTAAAGCACATCAGCATGCGGGGAAAAAGCTTACGCCACCTCGCAGAGGAAGATCCACCACCGATCACGAAAAAGGCCACCCACAAACAGTACCCGGAAGAATGGGCATTGATCGAAGGGTCCGAATGCATGCGAACACACATTCGAAGCTGAGAGCCACAACCTTGTCAGCAAACTGCCTAGGGAGACAGCCTTTCCTACTATTCAGCACTATGACTGCACAGGATCCCTCAGGCCAGGCGCTACAATTACCTTGCCACTTATGTTTGTAAAATGTGTGCCAAACCTTTCCGAAGTTGCACGTATGCGGCGAGTTCACACAGAAACGGCACCTGAGGCCAAGGTGGGGTGCAAGCTCCTCTAGAATTATCTACTCAACACATCCACGCAGAGATGCAGCACTCGAACGGGCAAAGAGAACTAAGGAAGTCACCGATGATGACAGCACAAGACGCCGTGACTTGCCTCTCAACAGTCCATCCACAAAGTCGTTAACAGCACTGCCTACCGACGAGTGCGTCGTCGTCGACCCAGAGGCTAGACGTTCGGTGACAGCTCGGATGGCATCCTTGCCTGCTGTCGCTATGTCCTCCGATCCGGAGAGCACGCGGGCAACAAGCAGGTCTCGCAGCGCACCACAGTACTCGGCAAGATCGCTCGGTCTGTATGTGGGGCAGCACGCTGTCTGCAACAAACAACCGAGTGTGGCAGTACAGTGCAGTGCATAGCATAGCAGAGCAGTGCATAGCAGAGCAGTTATATTCAGCACGACGGCCATCCACGACGGCTAGACTTCATGGCTGACTACATTAGAGACGAACGAGCACGAGACTAGTTAGTAACTACCTAATTTGTGTGAACGCGTCCTCACAAATGAGAAAAAGTAAGGAAAACTTGTGAGTCAAGGGGTGGCATGCAAAAGCAGACCAATTGATTTCACACGAACTTACATAAACAAAGAGTTCTACCGCGGGTGATTTGCAAAGCATTTGCACAGGCTCGGCACTACGCCGTCCATCAGGCAGACTTTTCAGCCCGACGTGCCTACTGGTAACAGCTGCAAGAGTTGTAAAGTCGAGGCAACAGGCAATTATGCACTCTTCTACCAAAGATCCATTTTCTAGGCTGGCTCCCATTTGACGTTCGTTATCCGGCATATAAACTCGACGCCCGAGTCTGCATATGGGATAATTTTTTGCCACAGCCATCTGCAGGCAACCGGACGAGGGACCGCTGGAACAAGTTAATTTACCGACAAACTTGTTTTCCGTGAATGCCAGCTGCCTATAATCGACTCTTTTGATGTCGGTGATTAGCCGAGCACCAGGCTAGTCGTTAGCACGACTAGCCCAGTGACACAGATCGAGAATTCCTGCACAACCACGTGGCCTGGGAAGCCGACTTGCACAACAACCCGGGACCTATAAAGCTGCCACGTGCGGCGCCAGGGCCTGGGCTACCAAGCTAAAGCAACAGTGGTAACTGGGCTGGCTGGTTGGCGGGCTATGCAACGATGTCGCACCGAGGGGCTAGACTGATAACGTGCTAGACTGATATCATGCACAACCAGTCGCACCGAGTCGCATGAGCCCACGCGCACCTTTCACGTGCGTGCACGCTCCCCGCTCACTGCAGTCTGCCACGATGAGGCACTCGGAGAAACTGGATGGCACCGCACGCTCTGGAGGCTGGCGACTGCGATAAGAGTCTGGCATTCCTGTGTGTCGAGCAGCGCATGCTGCGACGTAGCAGCTTGTATGAGTGCTCCAGCGAACCGCGAGCACACGAGCTCAGCCCCCATACAGGAATTACCCACCAGACCACGAATGCACTGCAGGAAATTTCCAACTGGGCACTGGCGGTGGCAGCTACCCACACGGTAGTCACCAGGGCAAGCTAGCAGCCGGTGCTCGGCCATGGAAGCCACAACGAGGTCAACTACTACAGCAGTGCTTGCCTAGGCACGAAGCAGCAAGGCCGATCTCGACGGCCAAGCCCACGGCACGGCCCACACCTTCGAATGCAGGCTTAGCATTGCACCAACAGAACTGAAATGGCAAAGGGAGAGCAAGCGATTTGCAGAGAAACACAGATGACACTTGCAGGCAGCTTGCAGCTCCTGGAACTTAGCGCAAAGGAAAAAATCTTCACGACTGAGGTCGCGGTTTCGAATCGTGCAGTGGGCGATCCTTTATTGCCAACTAAGTGGCGGTGAAAGTCGTTAAGGCTCTTCTACCGCTATACGAACAAGGCTGTTAAGTCAGCTACTATAGCTGCTAAGGCTCTTCCGAGACAGTAAACACATTAAGAATTAATAGACATTTGAATAATGCCATAAGAGAAGCACATCCCTTTCTATGCAGATTACAAATGCTTTAAGGTGAGACAGATCCATTGGTTAGTAATAAAAGGCACGCAGTGTCAACACGCATAAGCACACAAAGGACAATTGACACGGAACAAGCAATGACTGTGAGGAACAGGAGCGTTTGTAGCTTCTTTTTAATTGTTGTCAAGTCAGGGGTATCCTGACGTCAGTTAGAAGTGAGTTACATGATTTGAGAGCGCACAAACGCACGGCCTCCTGAGGATCTGAAGTTGGTTAGAGGTACACCCAAACGACTTGAATCCTAAGAGTGGGCGGTATGATGCCTAGCCTGATTGGGAAGTAAATCAGATAGGCAAGCAGAAGAAAGAGAATGCAGGGAAATGAAATGACAAAACCGTTAACTCGATATGCTACTTGATGGGAAGGGAGCAAATGCAAATCAGTGAGGAAAGATGCTAATGGCTATTTTGATGTTCATGACAAACAAACCTGGCTGCAGAGTTTTTCAGCAACGGTAAAGGCCTTTTCCACAGGCAGGAAGACCTACGAGTAGTAGGTTGTAAACGTGAAGGCGGAATGCCACAAATGTATGGAACAACTTGCACGTGGCCTCCCTGTCGAAGCAGGCCCGGTTTTTGGCAGTACTACATAACTGAAAGTACACAGACTAGACTGTGCAGCTGCATTGTCATCGAGTTGAAGGCCACATGGGAGCTGAACACCTTCTAACTGACGACATGATACCCTCCCCCCCCCCCCCGACTTGACAGCAGTTAAAAAGAAGCTAAAAACGCTCCTGTTCCTCACAGTCATTGCTTGTTCCGTGTACAGATGCTTCATGAGATATTCCAGCAGAGCCCACTTGGAGGTTGAGTTTTTCCCAATTTTTGAGCATATGAGGCTGTTGAATTAACAGACTTTTACCTTGAATTTCCTATTTTGCCTCTACAGCAATACCGTGCAAATTTAACAACCACACTGTGGCATGCCGAGGGGCATCAGGGGAAATACGCAGCAGCTTCCCAGGCAGGATTCGAGCACCGAGCCACGAAATAGATAGCACCTGCAGTGAAGCAGCAGCAGCAGGGTGCCAGAAAGCTTCAAGCTCTCCGAGTAAGACGAGATATCGACTCCTACACAGGAGCATGGTGCAAAGTGGCTCCCGAACAGCCGTTCAGATGATGGCCCAGCTAAGTTCCTACTATGTACTCGTTGAGCTTAACGGACGGCGAATTAAAACAAAAGTGCCGTACCCGTGCCATAACTTTCACATCTAGGCAAGTAAAATGTGTTGCAAACACGGATGGGTGCCAAGCCAGACTTACGATCCACTAGAGAGAATGGGCCACTGCAGCTCAGTCCTTCCAAATGAAGAGCTTCACATCAGAGGAGTGAAGGGTCGCGCACAAACCGACAGACAAGCACAAACACCAGCACGGATAAAACCAGCTCTCTCGAAAAGGCCGTAAATCTCCAAAACCGACCACCGCCTGCCTCTAAAGCCGAGCTGGTTTGGTCCAGCGGTTAAGGCGCTCGCCCCGACCAAGGTCTGACTGAGGTCGTGGGCTCGAGCTCTGAGGCATACGTGAAGCACCCGAATAGAAATTTAGTTCGCTTGGGGCGCTATACAAATGAATTATAATTTTTTTTCATGTGCTTATGCGTGCTGACACTGCATGCTGCCTCTAACCACATTTCCATGCTGACCCTGTGCATGTCACCCCTAACCATATTATTCGTTTTGTTTGTTTATCAAGCATGATCTTACTCACCATTCAATTGCATTTCCCTTTGCAACAAATGTAAAGCGCCTAGAGAGAGATTAAGTTCTCTGAGGGCGCTTTATCAAGTGCATTATTATTATTATTATTAAAGTTGCAAGAGGCGCCAAACCCTAGTGCATCCTAACTGCCACCAGCACTGGTTCTGCGGGCTAAACGTCTCAACATTGCAAACAGCCTTTCTCACAACTAGGCTCTACACTCGAGAAGTGACACAGAGAGGCGATGCCAGGACTATGCTATGGGTTAGCCCGACCTTACCCTAGTAAGAAGCAGCCAATCAAAGGAAGGCCCAAGGGGCGTGTGGGGTGATCATGCTGCCTGGTACTACCGCCCTTTCTAGTCGGTACTCGCTGGCAAGTCCCTCTATGCCAGTGGATCCAAGCCATGAGCTCGCTGACTCCATGCCAGCTATTGAGCCCAGGGGGATGCCGCTCCTCAGATCTGCTGTGAGATCCGGGACCTGATCGCGAATTTGAAGGCTAACAATGAAGACAAAACGGAAAATACACGGGAAAGTAGAAAAATCTCCCAAGGTTTCATTTCTGGCTAAGATTGATGCCAATTCTGCACATACTCTGCACATATATCGTCCGGTATGCACATACTATCATATTGACAAGAGTTTAAGGCCAGTTCTCTGGCGATGTTCGAAGCATTTAGGTTTTTCAGGTGTCCCAGTGCCGAGACAGTGCTACCAGCTCCTCTAATGGCACTATGCACATCCTTTTACCCATAGTTTGCAGTAACCGCAGGTGCAGCAGTGGCAGTAGCTGCTGCTGGTTCTACAGTGCAGACCGCCCACACCATATGCGTTTTTACCTCTGGTATTTCGCAGATTAGAATAGAGCACACATGAACAAAACAGTGATGCTGTGCAATCATAAAACAGCTTACAAGGAGAATTTGATACATCAGGAGGCTGCCAGCTCCTCAAAATACAGCCTGTTCTTGTGGGCTGACCGTGGGTTAAGGGGGCTTCGGATGCTACACAGCAGTGTGCCACATAGTCCTGTCTTGCTACTGTGTCCACGAGCTTCATCCGACGGCTGAAAACAAGCCAGCCCCTTGGGCAGTCGACAGCTATTTTGAACCTACAGGCAGACCCTGGCCTAAAAACAGCTGAGTGCTCAGGCAAGCACGGCTGTCAATGGCCTGCAGCAGTACAATTACCAAAGACTGCAGTTCAAACAAACAATGAAAGGCTGCTATGCAACAAGCACGATTAATCATTACAAAAGGCGAGTAGGTCAGAAGCTAGTGTGGCCTGCCGCAGGCCAGTTTGACAGCAGTTGATCGAGCAGCATGGCAACTGTACACCTAGGTATGCCAGTGCACTGCCAAAAAACCAATGACAAGGATGATGTGCTTTCGCAAAGCATGGCACACGAAGGAGACCTAACCTAACCAAGAGAAAAATTGTAGCTTTGCAGGAAATGAATCCAAGGTATTTTCCTGGAAATACTTATGGGAGCCCTTTACAACAGGGTCATAAGCACAGCCCAAGATTGGTGCTTGTCTATCCGGTTAGCTCAGCTTGTAGAACCAGTAAGACTGGTGCTTGGCAGATCGTAGCCTGATGATGTGATGACGCGATGACGCTTAGAGCTTGTCCAGAAAAGCCACGCAGTGCTTGGTCAATCGAGCAGCAAAGCGGCAACGTCGGAAGCAGGAGATGACGGTATGTGACCATTTGGCAGCAGCATGGATACTGCTATGCACACCAGTCCAAACTGGCCACTTCGTAGATCTAGGAACCAATAATCAGTTCGGCATAGGCTGAAATGCTAACGTCTCATTCTGGAACGTCTGGGTACAGTAACACACGATCCTTAATCCCAGTCTGAGTCGTGCACAAGCACTGAACTAAGTCGAGCTGACAACAGCAGACCAGTGAGATCAGCGCCTGTATTAAGGTGTTGCTTCACGCGTATTGTTGCTTCTGAGCACATCTAAGTGAGTGGACTACAGTCTAAAGTATGTCACTGGCGGGAGGAGGAGGAGGAGGAGGAGGAGGAGGAGGAGGAGGAGGAGGAGGAGGAGGAGGAGGAGGAGGAGGAGGAGGAGGAGGAGGAGGAGGAGGAGGAGGAGGAGGAGGAGGAGGAGGAGGAGGAGGAGGAGGATTGAGCTGATGCAGCAACAGGTTTCGGGGTGATGTGCTAGCGTATCGGTGTCTGGGCACACAGGGCAGCATCATTGGTCGCATGCATTGGCGAATGCGAGACTGTGAGTGAGCATTGCTGATGGAAGTACAACCTTGATAGGAGTAGGGTTGCTGGGTAACCTGAAACTAGTCAAGCCATCTCAGACATGTATGGCATTTGCAACAGAGGTGGGAGGAAAGTAAATAACAAGAGAGATGAGAGAGAGAGAGAGAGAGGCGCGAGAAGAGCAGAGCAAATGAGTGATGAGAGGGAAAGGAGGAGAGGAGGAAAGGTCGGAATAGGAGAGGACAGGAAAAGAGAAGAGAGAAGACAGGGGGTGAGGATAGGAGATGTACAACTGGACTGCTGGGGAGGGGAATGGAAAGCCGAAGATCAACGAGATCGTCCTGCCCCTAATTGGCCGGACTAGCTATCCAGAGGCACCGCAGAGCAAAGCAGAGCGTCTGCATGCAATGACCTGCAGCTCTTCGGTAGTTCCAGGCCGGCAAGCATTTCAGACTCGGAGCCTCGCACAGCCCCCTACCCAGACACGGCAGTCGATAAAGCTCAGGCATGCAAGGGTCTGGTGACAAAGCCTATCAGCAGCGTAGGCAGACTTCCTGACACAGCCCCAAAAGACCGTCTTCGGGCAGCAGACCACCATAACGTCAGCGCAAGCAGACACCGGAAACAGGAACGCTACTATGCAAATGCTCGGCAGCACGAATCTACTAGCTATCTATCTATCTATCTATCTATCTGCTATCACAAATCTGCTCAGCGGTGCCTCGGCAGGGGCAGTGCTGAGGCAGAGGCGGCCAACGCTCCCGGCGCTGCGGACCGCTGCGTGCCTCGGAGCAGGGCAGAGTCTCACCAGCAAACGGAGGGAGTCGAGCCAGGCGCTCTGCAGGTCCGACGACAGCTTCTCGATTAGCATGGGCAGACAATACTTGGCAAACAGCGGCGTGGCCGACAGCACTCTCGACAGGCCGCTCGCGAGCTCTTCTTTTTTCACGCCGTATGGATCGCCCGGCGGCTACAGCGAGCGCGATACTACCCTGCCGTTCGACGACTTGCATGCTGTGGCGCAGAGGTGCTGCGCATGCCGGGTAGGCCGGCGCCTCGGCCGCAGTGCTGTGCCAGGCCCCTGCCAGGCCCGTGCCCTCTTCTTCTCCCCCCCCCGTCTGGCACTAGGGGGCGAGCGTGACGGACGGTGTGGGGGGCTGGTATGCATGAGCCAGGAATGCGGGCAAGTGCTCGCAAGGGGGCCGCCACGACGCTGCTGCTGCGGCCGCACAAAGGCCGAATCGCGGCGCTGGCCTGGGCCTGCAGCGAGTACCGGCGTAAAATCGATGGGGTAGTAGCAAGCGCACACTTCGAAAAGGTCTTCGGCCAGTGAGCCTAAAACGAGGCGGCGCCAGCCGCGCAAGGAAAGGCGAGTCAGTAGAAATAGCAAGGGTGACAGACGCGCAGCAGCACTCATCAGCACTCCGAGCAGCCCACGGTACGAGGGGAGCACGTGGTACAAAGGGTGCACACAAGGAAAGAAATCGCATGCAATGTATCTCTGCCTGCAACTCAACAAAGCCGTGGTGGTGGGACTAAGTGAGAATGCTACGCGCGACGGCTTTCTATAGCGCACTCAAGAGAGAATGCTAATCGTCTTACCAGGGTCAAAGACTTGAACAATGGAGAATATGGTGTCAAACGCAATGACCAAGTTGCGTGGGTCTTTCTCACCGTCAAACATGTGGATGTAGCCGAGTATGAACTCGGCTCCCATGCGCAACAGCTCTACAGCGTCCGGTGCAGCACTTGGAGCATCAGAGCCAGCAGGTCAACAAGCAGCCTAGGCTCAAACATCTCAATTGAGAAGATTTGGATGGGGTAGGGTGGTCAGAACCAAAAACAAACACTCATCCTTCCCCGTTCTGCTGGCGCATACCCATCGCGTGAGCAGCGTGACTGCGCTGTAAATGCACGCACCACACTGCTTAGCAACTCGACGGGGAAAAAAACACAAACAAGCAACCCTAGGGGATCGATTAAGGCGTCACATTCCCACCTCTGCTACAATCTGTAAAATAAGAAGCAAAACATCTCACAGACAAGCCAAGGATGGCTTCGCTAGTTTCAAACAGAATGAGATAAATAATGCATCAGCATCTACAAGCAATTTCACTCGGCTGCTGGACTGATCTACCAAACCCTGTGTGCACAGTGGCCTACTGGCCAGTGCATCACGTGAGTCAGACTTTCCACCGAGAACACACAGTCCATTCACTGCAGGTCCCATGACTAACTGTGAACCACAGCGATCAACCTGCCATTTCTAGAATAAGCTGAGCGAAGCTGCTCTTCCGACTCCAGACATTACAGAGTTTCGAGCCTCTTCAAAAAATTACATGCAACTGTGCGCGAGCATTGGCGGCCCAGCTTGTGGCCTTGCACTTTCGAAGGCGATCATTTGAACGAGAATGAGTGGGCGCAATTGCCGTAAATTTCTTGAGCAAGCTCGAAACACGTGTCCGTAATACCTGAGAGCCACAGCTTCGCACGGCTGATTTTGGAAATGCCAAGTAAATTTCAGTTATTCGCTGGATCTGTCAATTGCAGGGGATTGCAAGAAAGACTGAAGGCACTGGGCACAACCCGCCAGCATCTCAGGCAGGCTCTGGCCACGCTTGCTTGCCACGATCGCCTTCCGAGAGGGTGGGCAGGTGATGGTTAATGTGCTCGCTCCGACCAAGGTCTGGCCGAGGTCGTGGGCTCGAGCCCTCAGGCATGTGCGCAGCGCCTGAATAGAGATTACGTTCTCTTAGGGCGCTACACAAATGACTAGCATTTAATACCGGCACGGCACACTGCACACCGATAAGCAGGCACAGTGGCTTATGCCATTGCTGTAAAATAGACAGTGAAGTAAAGATTAGCCCATTCATCGGTCTCACCCTTGCAGCGGCGGCGGCCGAGGACGGCGGCCGAGGCTCCTCGGCCGCGGCGGTCATCCCAGTTGCAGTGGGTAACAACAAAGGATCGCCGGCTGCGCGACTTGAATTGACGACCTTTCATATTTCACCTTCACGGCCGTGAAGTGCAAGGACGCTATCGCCGGGGCCAAGACTGAGGGACGCGCCAAAGCCGTGCTACTTACCCGGCTTTCTTTTCTCCAGCAAGCGTGCGACAATCTGATACGCTATCCGCCGGTGAGCCTGCGTCATCGTCTGCACTTCTGCGTCTGCGAACACGGCCCTCAGGATTCGGCAAGCGCCGCCGGCAGGCAAGTGGTTTAGGCCGGTCTACAAGTAAGCAGCGGCGGGGTAACGCGGAGGACGCGCGCGCCCATTCCTTTGCTACTCTGCTGGCCAGCAATAAGTGCACAATCGGTAGCTAGGTGCATTGACCCGCTATCCTTGTGCCTGCATTGGCTTTGGTCTTGCAAGCTGCTGCTAGCGGTCAAGCGGCTGCCACAGCAGCAGCGGCGGCAGCAGCAGCAGCAGTAGCAGAGCCACAAAGAGGAAGGAGCAGCACTTGGCAGCGCACATTCACGCCGCCTGGCGGTCGGAAAACAGCGCGGGCAAACGAGGGATAGAGAGCTGGCAGCAACGCTCCCTTCAGGCACCGGCATATGTGACCCTAAAATGCATGCAATCTGGTTCAGCGCATGGCTTCTGCAACATGCTCTCACTGGCCAGCCTAAGCTTAGGCTCCGCTTCTAAGGGGCTAAAAAAATTGGTCAGCTGTGCTGATACCACCGAACTCGGCTGCTGGCTGGCATGGAGTAGGTGGCAACAGAAGTGATAGTGATAGCAAGATTCGATCGTCATTACTGCAGAAACATCGCATTTGGCCAGAACTAGCTGACTTTTGTAATCGCTTTATAATGGAAAGTTCAAGGTCACGACACAAATATTAGCTAGACAATGACTGAATTAACTTACTAGCCCTGCTCATTTTAACAAGGCCAATGTTTCCATGCACGAACACAGCAGCTGGAAACGATCGATACTGGATATTGCCGCCGAACGCACCGGGCAGGATCTCGACACTGCTTCTTACGTCACTCGACCAGCTAGACTGGGCAGGGGCAATGCAACTAAAAACCAGACAAGTTCGGCGGCAGCAACCCAGCTGATAAGAGATAAATAAGGCTGACCAATGGGAGCAAGCGGTAGAAGCTGTAAGCTGAGCCGGGTTGAATTTTAGAATTACTCGGCTGGTAATTGGTTAGGCATGTCTCCATGATGTAAGGCCACAAGGCGCTCCCACTGGGATGTGTGAAAGACCTCAATGCATAAGCCGCCTGCGCTGCACCTGACAGCAAGGACAAACGGCCCCAGCAGTTCATAAGGTACAGTATCAGTACGAAACAGTATGGCTAGTGAGCCACAGCTATCCATACCATTGCCAAGAGAGCTGTCAGCACTTCCGGAACGACACTGAAGTGGTCTTTCATTCGGTCGCACAAGAAGTCTAGGAGAGCAGAGGCTGAAAAGGGGCAATGGCAACAAAGCATGGTCAGAAGGCTGCAGGCCGAAAGAAACCAGGCAATTCAAATGGTCCTTGCTGCAAACACGGCAACGTAATGCAAATTGCATCATTTCGGCTAGCTTGCTACAGCACTTTTCAACACTATCACAAGTGGAGCACTTCCAAGGAACAAGAGAAATTCCCCATCGGTTACTTGGGAAGCAAATCGCTAAAGACGGAGCAAGGAAACCCTGTTACTGGCCGACATAGGCTAAAAGGTCAAGCTCAGATATGCACAGGCACACAGTCATGACATACAGAGGGCAGGAGCTGAGCAGCTAGGCTTGCATGCCGTGAACGTGCATAGCAACAAGCCACGCGTCGCTGCTGCTGCTGCTTCTCTCTGGCCTGCATGGCTCCCAAGCAAGCTGGACATCGACGGGCATTGTCAAGGTCCTTTCACTCACTTTAGCTCTCTCTATTCTCTTGGTGTGGCTTAAACCTATCTTGAAATAAGTACTCCCCTCGCCTCCCACTGCACCACCCACTCCTTGGACTCGCATCGTTTAGCTGCGCCTTCAAGCAACTTCAAGTCTACGGTTCCTATCCGCCTGACTCCCTATCAACCGACATGACGTCATTGTCCGACTAGATACCATTTAGAGCAAAACTAGAAATTTGCCTACTCGTTCCGGCATATGCTTCGTTCAGGTGAATCGTCCCTTGTCGTACTAACTTACAGCTGATGCACAACTCTGCAGCTAGGCTTGTCTGTCGCGAGCAGTGCCTGCTGCCCCACCACACCATTTCTCGCCGACCTGCACTGGCTACCAGTCGCAAGCAACGCATCACCTCCAAGGTTTTGTCACACATTTTTAGGTCCCTTCATTCTTTGGCTCCAGCCAATCTATCAGATCTGCTCCCCCACCAGGCTAAGCATCGTACCGCCAGCTTTTCGGAATCTGACCGTTTACCCATACCTCAAATCTAAAATCCTTTGAAAACCGTGCGTTTAGTTCGTATGCTCCCAAAGCCGGGAACTCACCTCCAACTTCCGTCACAATATCCCCTGACTTGACCACATTTAAAAAGAAACTAAAAATGCATAGCATTTAGTGGGTCCCTGTGATTCGTCCTTTATGTGCTTATGCGAGCTGACACTGTTGCATGCTGCCACTCACCAAACTTGCATGCTGACTGTGCGTGTCACCCCTAACCATGTTATTCCTGTTGTTTATTGAGCATGCTACCACTAACCATCCGATCATGCTTCCTTTGTAGCAAATGTGAAGCGCCCGGAAAGAGATTGAGTTCTCTGAGGGTGCTATATCAAATGCATTATTATTATTATTATTATTATTACTATAAGTCACTTTATAGCACCTAAGGAGAATTCTATCTCTATTACGTGCTGCGAGGGAAGCAACAGCCAACAGTTTAATGAAAAGCTAGGTATTCTATTTATGCAAGCATTCACAAGGACATATAATTATGCAAGGCTAAGAATGCAAAAGCGCAAAAAAGACCCAAGGCCGATGGTTAGCACGACCCCCTTAGTAGAACTCACTAATATCTACAGGCAAGAAAAGCACACAGGAACATATACAATACTGTCCGGAAAAGTCTTTGCATCACGGGAATTAACACAGACCTGAAACTTTGTCGAGTTTTATAAAATTAGGGCGAAAAATACTAGCGAGGGGTTACCACCATTAGTATGTGGAAGCAGTAAATCTACCAGTGTGTGCAGCATGCTGCCACTTCGGATGGACTACTAGACGCAGAGAAACATGCACAATTAACTTGTTTGGTGGTTTCACATGGGTGCAAAAACAGTTGCAGGCACAATCAGAAGATGGTGAAGTAACATTTTTGGATGTGCCAGATCTGAATCTCTAGAAAAATGCATCTTATCATCTGCGTCGGGCACTAGTTGGGGAATGTTCAAGGTTTGAGACTTCTTGTTTTGCGCATGCACATACATACAACATACTAGCTGATTCAACAGCCCCTTTTGTATAGCAACAGAAGAGCCTTAACGGCTATCACCACCGATTGCAGCGGCAATAAAGGATCGCCCACCACAGGATCTGAACCCACGACCTCGGCCCCAAGGTCGTGAAAAGCAACCACCTTACCTAGTAAGCCATCACGGCTCACCAACATACACAGGCCACATCTATTTCAAGAATATGCAAGAAATCGGTAGTGCAGTTAGAGCGAGAAACCACCTCACTAGTTTCCTGATGAAAAAAGAGCCATTGAGCACTACAACACTGCTCTAGAAGTCTTGGCAAGCACATGAGGCTCTGACTTAATTTGCGACCAGTACTAGCGATGTGACAGAAAAACCTCCGACAATATTTTCACAGGCACGAGCCGCATGAGCCCTCGAGCCACGGCTGCTGGAGGTGCGTATCGACCTACAGCAGCAGTTCCTATTTCAGCACTTGCATGGAGGGTTTTTGATGGGGGCAGTTTCAGCTTTCGACCGAGGACAGTGGCAGCCAGCACGCTTTTGCTGCGGCGATGCGCACGGGCCTGGGAATGTGTGCAAGGGCTCCTGCTGCTTTGCATCTCACTAATAAAAAATGGCCGCGCAAGGCTGCTGCAGGTGCTGCCACCTACCTTCCTGCTCGCTGACTGCACCGAGCGGCAGCTGCTGCAGCACGCCGGCCAAGAGGTGCACGCTGGCCACACGCTGGCTGCGTTCCTGGCTCGTCAGCTGCGGCCTACAGAGGCAGCGGAGGACGGGCTCGCAGCAAAAAACACGAACAGACATGTGGGCGAAAAATCGGCAGCGGTGCTTAGCAGCTTTTGGAAATTTGGAAATTTTTGGCACTGGAAAAATGTAAGATCACGCTAGGTCGTAACAGATAATCATAATGGTTTTCCTGCAACGGCACCATGGCAGCTGGGATGGCCAATTGCATAAGCTGTAAGCAAAACAACGAGCCGGTCATGGGACTGAATCTTATTATGCCTGGGCCTGCCTGGCTGCAGTCTATCGCCAGCAGCTGCCCATCGGGTGGAATTTCCATTAAGTTTGCTAAGTAATAGTTATAGTAATGAAAATGTTAAACAAATGTGTATGGTGACCCAAAGGAACTAAATCTATTTCTAGTGACCTTAAATATGCTGGAAAGGAAGCATGTCAATTAGTTGGTGGTATCATGCACTGCCACTACGCTCAAGCATGCGAAAGCACATCAAGGTCAATTCCAGTTAGGGCACCGCCTAATGTGTTGCTTAGAATTTGGAAAACCTAACCACAAAATCGGCTGGTCCAGCATATCTTTTGTAGCATGTGCACAGCTATTTGGGTGTCCAGTTCTAAAGTGACCTTTCACTAGATGACCACATCAGCTATACAGTCAAGTCTGCCTACATTCATCTATGTAGCAGGGCAAAAATTTAGTCCTGCTTAGACCGACATACCCAATCCCCTTTGGTCCATGCATTTAGTGATTTAGTGACATCCCATCTCGATTGCCATGACTCACTATTCGAAGGTATTTTGGCCTACACTATAAAACAACTTAAGCGGGTGCAAAACTCCACGGCCAGGCTTGCGAGTAGTGAGCTTCCCAATAGCCACATTACACTTCTCATCGACCGGCACTGGCTCCCCACCATGCAGCACATCAAGGTCTTGTCCCTTACTTTTAGGTCTTTTCATGCTCTTGCCCCAGCAAGCCTACCTACAAGAATTACTCCCTAATCGGGCTCGGCATCGTATCACCTGCTCGTCTGACTCAAATCGTTTAGCTCTGCCTCAAACCAATCATATATATCCTTTGGAGACTGCGCCTTCAGTTCGTATACTCCCAAATCCCAGAACTCGCTCCTGACTGAAGCCACGACACCCCTGACTTGACAACACTTGAAAAGAAGCTAAACAAGCCTGCTTCTCACGGCATTTGGTAGGGTCCTTGTGATTCTTCCTTTGTGTGCTTATGCGTGCAGACTCTGTGCATGCTGCCACTAACCGTATCTTACATGTTGACACTGTTCGTGTTTCCACTAACCATTCAATAATAATAACAATAATACATTTGTATAGCACCCTCAGAGAACTCAGTCTCTTTCTAAGCACTTCACATTTGCTGCAAAGAAGGCATGATCGAATGGTTAGTGGTAGCATGCTCAATGACAACAAGCATAACATGGTTAGAGGTGACATGCACAGGGTCAGCATGCAAACATCATTAGTGGCAGCATGCACAGTGTCAGCATGCATGCAATGTGTAATTTAATGTATCTCCGTCTGTAACTCCACAAAGACTATGTCGGTGTTAAGCAAGAGATTTGATCACCTCTCCATTCCAGCAAATGTAGAGTGCCTGGAAAGACATTTAAGATCTCCGAGGGTGCTACACAAATGCATTATTATTATTATAGATTTACTTGCATGTAAGTTACACTGGAGACTTTTCTACAGGGCACAAGAAGCTAAGTGGCTTGCAGTGGGCATACACTGTAGCCAACCGATGTCACCTCCTGGAGTAAAGAAAAATAGAAGAAGCAAAGCTGAGTGGGGAAGGCAGTCGATGAATTTAGTAGTATAGCAGTAGCAGCCCGGGACAGCTAGAAATGATGAGCCACTGCAGTCGGCAGTAGGGCAGTCAACGTCATTGCATAAGACTGGCAGAAGTGAGTTCCTCCATATAGGACATGCAGACCAAATGCTGCTGTCGCCAACAGTAAGTGAAGGAATGGAACAGCTAATTTATTGCCCATACAGGATCTGAGAGCACGAGGAGGCTGAAACAGGTGCAGCAGTTCTGCTAGGGGCCAAGCCATGGCGGCCCTTGCGAGTCAAGAGTAAGAATTCGCTCAGTATCCATTGATCAATTTGGAGCCATCGAAGATCCCTCGTCTAAAGAGACACACAGCTGGTGGATTTGAAGCCCAAGTTGTGAAACGTAGCCAGGGGGCTGAAGCAGGTTGGATGGTCCCTCCAACTTGCTGCATTCCAACCAGTAAGCATTTTTCGTCGCAAGCAGTGACACCCCACTCAAGAAACTCCATGCTGTGGCACGGTACAGCATTCTAACCGACTGCTCAAACTGCTGCTCAAATTTCTAATTTCTAACTTTGCTTTGCAGCAAATGTAAAGCACCTAGAAAGAGATTTGAGTTCTCTGAGGTATAATATCCCTGCACACGAGTGAGTTTGCAGCATATGTTAGTCCAGGCTGCAGAGGCTTGAGTGTTGGTAGTACTACAAATGGCCATACCGTCGCGAGCACTGCACTATCCGAAAGACTTGACTACCTGCTCCCAGCAGCGAGCTCTCAGCCAAGAATAGAGCACATTGAATAATAATAATAATAATAATAATAATAATAGTAATAATAATACACTTGATAAAGCACCCTCAGAGAACTCAATCTCTTTTCAAGTGTGGCGCTCTCTATGCTCAGTCAAGCTTCCTGCTCGAGCAAGTCATACAGCAAATGCTATGTCTGGCTCGTGACATGAGAGGGGAACGGTGAGAGCGGTTAAAAAAATAGGCAATTTCGCGGTACATGCGCTCCTAGCACGAGGATGAGCTAGACAAGAGGCAAACAGTCTCTAGCGAGGACAGATTAATGAAAAACAAGGTGAAGCGTTGGGCGGGCGTTCTCCATTTGCAAGCTGCTAGCTTAAAACTAGCCTCAAGGCCCAGCCAAGAACCAAGCAAGATGCGACACGCACAAAACAGACCTGTGGTTGTGGCAGAGCAGTATAGACGAGGACAGAGATCAGCAGTCGACAGGAGAGTGCTAATGCAATAGCAGCACGAGAGATGGAAGGCAGTGGTAGTCTCAGTGAGGCAGTCTCAGCCAGCATAGCAACGCTTACCCCATCGACTCGATAAGTTCGAGAAGACCAACCTCGTTGCGCACAACAGCTAAAAGAAAAAAATGGACCGATCGGACGCAGCTGGATATTGGACGCAACAGTAACAAAAGCCCAGGGGTAGCAGTGATAAAAGTAATAACAATACATCTCTAAAGCACCCTGATAGACTTCGTCTCCTTCTAGGCACTTTGCTTTACGCTTTAAAGGAAGCATGATCCAAGATTAGTTGGCGGTAAAATGCAGAATGTCAACAAACACAACATGGTTAGAGGTGACACGCACAGTGTGAACATGTAGACCAAATTGACATGTGACACGGTCATAGCCCATCAGGTCATTTGAGGTTGGAGCATTGGGCCTCGAGTCACATCTTTCAGGTAGGCAAGGCAGCAATGATAGCAGACAGCTAGAAAAACAAGAAAAACCAAGAGAATCCTTAAAGCCTCTTCTCAGCAAGCAAGCAGCAGAAAAAGGTTTACACATTGCACCATAATAATAATAATAATAATAATGCTCTTGATAAAGCGCCCTCAGAGAACTCAATCTCTTTCTAGGTGCTTTACATTTGCTGCAATGGGAAACGCAATTGAATGGTGAGTAATATCATGCTTGATAAACAACATGAATAACATGGTTAGGGGTGACATGCACAGGGTCAGCATGCAAAAATGTGGTTAGTGGCAGCATGCCCAGTGTCAGCACCCATAAGCACATGAGGGACGAATCACAGGGACCCACTAAATGCTGTCCTTAATAGGTGTGTTTTAAGTTCTTTTTAAATAAGGTCAAGTCAGGGGATGTCCTGACGCAAGTCGGGAGGGAGTTCCAGGCTTTGGGAGCATACGAACTAAATGCAGGGTCTCCAAAGGATTTGAGGTTTGTACGAGGTATTGGTGGACTGTTGGATTCCGAAAAGCAGGTGGTACGACGCTTGGCCTGGTGGGGGAGTACCATCTGTGTGGAGCTTGGCCAGTTTCGCACCAGTGCATCACCACAGGTGGCAACGATCCAATACAAGCACCAGGGTTCTCCAATCTCTCTCACTCTCTCTCAGCTTCTTTCAGCTGAGCCCAAAGGCCCCGGATGTGTACTAGTGCCCAAAGGCAAAAATAAAATGGCCAAATACTTTAATCAGATCAAGTTGCAAGGTAAAGCAATTGTGATTATACTGGTTATCTATGGAAGGTCAATGATTACTTTGCACTCCACAATTTTGTTATGGCAATCCATTGAGCCAGCTCAACCCATCTATAACTAATGACGACATACCAAAGCTTTATAGCTGCACCATCGTAAGTCAACTGCCAAACTATGCAAAAGTTAACCAATCAGGCTTCAACTATTCGGGAAGAATGATTTGCCATCTAAAAAACATGAGTAGTAATTTATAAGCCGAATGATACACCAACCACCAAACTAATCACATTTGCATACTGACCCTGTGCATGTCACCTCTAACTATGTTATGCTTGTCATTGAGCACTCTACCACTAACCATTCAATCATGCTTCATTTGCAGCAAATGTTAAGTGCCGAGAAAGGGACTGAGTTCTCCAAGGGCGCTATAACAAATGTATTATTATTATAAACCCACGTGCCGGTAGCTGACACGACCACGGGACCAAACATGAACGTATGCCCCTAGCTTAGCAGGTTCGGTGGTCACAGGCTTATTTGACTCGGTGAAGAGGAGCTGAAAGTGTTCATACATATCTACGAGCATAATGGTCCAACATTCAGTTCAAGTTCGAAGCGTTGGAGGTAATGCATAAGGCACCCCATGGAATTTATAAGATGAGACGAAGACATAGATTGCTTGCGACGGCAGGCACTACGACAAGGTGATCAGAATAGCAGACCAACAAGTCAAGAGATATTCTCAGTTGTGAATGAACCAATATCTACAAAGCACCTAAATTTATCTTTAGTCAATCATTCATTTCAAAACGACATCAAAGACTCCATTGACGATCTCACATCATCCCAGCCAGCCTATTCTGAAGCAAGAGTGGGCAGGCTTCATCAAGCAAGGGCAGATGACAGCCAGATACTCATTAAGACTCTACTACATGAACATGTCGAGGACACTGCGAACATAACTCTGCAACGGCAATTAGTGCTTGTCCATAATAATAATAATAATAATAATAATACCAACTTGATAAAGCCCCTCAGAGAACTCAATCTCCTTCTAGACGCTTTAAAGCCTAGCTGCTTAAACAGCCTCTTTTTGTATAGCGACAGAAGAGCCTTTATGGCTATCACACCGCTTGCAGTGACGATAAAGGATCGCCCACCACAGGAATCAAACCCACGACCTCGGGACCGAGGTCATGAAAGCAACCGCCTTACCCAGTGTGCCATCACGGCTGCTTTACATTTGCTGCAAAGGAAACTCGATCGAATGGTGAGTGGTATCATCCTTGATAAACAACATGAACAACATGGTTAGGGGTGACACGCACAGGGTCAGCGTGCAAGTGTGGTTAGTGGCAGCATGCACTAGTGTCAGCAAGCATAAGTCCATAATAAATATTAGCTGATATAACAGCCTCATTTGCATGGCGACAGAAGACTTCTAACGGCTATCACCACTGCTTGCAGTTGGCAATAAGGTATTACCCACTGCAGGATTCGTAACCACGATCTCATTCGTGAAGAGCGAGCACCTTACCTCCTGTGCTATCACGGCTTTATGCAATATTTGCTTGCAGGTCAGCCTACAGCTGCAGAACAGCTTTAAAGATAACAAATCAAGCAACTAAAGCATGGCTATAACGATTAGTTCCAAAATCAGGTCACAAAATTGTGAGTAAAAGCTCAAGAAGCGCGTTTATTTTTGCATTGCAGCGTGCATTCGAGGCATCGCGACAGAGGGGCCATGGCAAGGGAATATTCCATTCACCAATCACGCCCCAATACTTTAGCGATGAGGTCGAATCACGCAGAATCATGGCGATAAAAGGGAATGGAAAAGATTCTTCAGAGAAACATACCATTCTTGATGTCGGACAAACATATGTTTGCCTGTCCCCCGCTAAAATACTCTCGGAGGCTATGGGCCACAACCGAGGCATGCGAGGGGGCAGACATCTCGACAAGTGCACGCATAGGAATCGCTGTGTCATTTGTATTGCTAAAATTTTGAAAGCTACAAACAACGATAAATTCTAATTTAATTGTACTTTTAAAAATTTAGTATGTAGTGCATTTTATTTAATTAGATTATACTTGTCATTAACATCTGAAGTGAGAACGTAAATAGCACCTACGACTATGCAATGACGCTATCGGGGCATGGCCGTCGCTAAGTGGCCGTGCAATTGCTTGGGGCTCTGACACGTAGGGTCGGGCCGCCAGTCGTGCCCGCTGTTATGGGTAACTGTTTAACGCAGGGAGACAGTCCAGAGACTGGGCGAGAGCGCACTTCTCAAGTTGATGCGGTTGCTGTGACAGTGGGTGAGTTACCGATGCGGTCGGCGGAGCAGTTCGCCGTGCGCCCTGTCGGGGACGTGCTCTGGCCCCCTACACGCAGCGGGGCACCCCGCATTTTGCGGCGTGGCCTTCGAGCTGACCATTATTATTTGCACGCTTTCATTTAATACCTCTCAGTGGTTCTGAGAGCTGTCTCACTCGTTTCGGACTCGTTCGGCCCGCTTGTGTTTTCGCGCACTCTCTTCGGCCGCCGCACCGTTGTCCGGTCGATTGCTAGATAGGGTCGACCTGGTCTCCAAGCGTAAGTCTGCAGCTTGCTTGGTCGAGTGAAGAAGCCATGGTCGCTAAGAAATCGTATCGGAATTTATTTGTGTCTCGCGAACTGCAGCAGGCCGTGATTTCGTCGTTCCAGTGACGCGGGCTACCGCTGCTACCTGTCTGGCCTCGTGGTAGATGGTCACTCCGTTCGTATGCATTATGCAATATACATTATGTACGACTTATGAAAATTTATTAAGGCTTTCCGTCGCCTTAAAATCATATAGCTAAAGGAGACTTCGCTGTCAAGTTGGTAACCATGCGTTTCTGGCTCGCTGCTCACTTTATCTGACAAGCCTCGAGTCTTTGCAACGGCATTCACTTCGCAGTTCGTCGATTCTTGTGCTGGTGGTGCTGTTACCTTTGTGACTGAGTGCTATGTAATTTTATTAACGACATTCCTATCTGTAGAGAATTTAGAGTGCAATTTAGCTGCATAGGTGTATCGTTTGCCATGCCATTACTTGCTCGAAGCTGGGGTAAGTGCTGTCTCAAGCCTTGGATTTGATGTGCAGTACTTGTACTAAGATGCCGCGTCCCTAGTGGCCTTCTGTGCCACAGGTGCTATCGTGCCAGCTGAATCAGAGCTGGGGCTGGCATGCCAGAATTTGTGCCTCTCGGAAACAGTATCCTTTGCCGTCAGGTCAAACCGTAATGTCATGGTCATTAATGTGTGACCGTTTCATAGTTTGATCTGCCAGGATCTATGCATGTAATCTGGAGCTTGAAAGATTGCACAGTCAATAGATTCTTACTCCCTGTTACTAAATAGCGAGTGAGACATTGTTCACAGGCAGTGCAATCTCGTCTAGCTATGGGATTTCTCGAAGTGCACATGGTTGGTGTCGCTGTTTTCTACTTAAGGAGAACCTAGTACGATAGAATATGTAATATGCTCAAAGCCTCCCTGAAACAGATCGGTCATGTAATGGTGACATTCTGACGAGACGAGCCACTTTTCTTTGTGATGCAATGAGTGAGCTGGCTGTGAATGGAAGCACTGGTTTAACTGATGCAGATGCAGCAATGTGGGTAGGCTCGAGCAAAGAGGAGGGAGGCACCTAAAAGTGAGTGACAGAGCCTTGAAGTAGACATGCTGCTTAATGAGAGCCAGTTGAGGTTGGTGAGAAGTAGTGTAACTAGGTAGTTGTGAGGCTCACAAAAGACAATCCTAGCATCGGAGTTTTACACCAACTCGAGGTTTAACAGAAAAAATCCTAGCTGATTAAACAGCTTCTTTTGTATAGCGACAGAAGAGCCTTTACGGCTATCACCACCGCTTGCAGTGGCGATAAAGAATCGCCCACAGCAGGAATCGAACCCACGACCTCGGTCCCGAGGTCGTGGCGAAAGCAACCGCCTTACCTAGTGTGCCATCACGGCTCACCAAACAACCGACCTTAGGAAGTTGCCAGACCACTTGCTGTTACGACATAAACAGATTATATTGAGAAATGAAGTTGGATATGGTGTTGTGTGTAGGTTATGTTTAAAGGAGTGCTTGGTTTTTCTTAATCGTTAAGCATAAGTGAGATAAGAACGTTGAGTTTACTTCTTAAAGTGCCCAGCAAGAGATTTAAGTCTTTTGAGTCTCTTGGCTTGAATGTCATTATTATTGTTTTTCTTACAGGCTGTGGTCTAGGTGGGCAGCCTGAGGTTGTAAATGCTCTGTATACTAGTGTTGTTACTACTTATATCATCAAGAACCAAGCCTGTGTTGAACCTTATCCCTTGAGAGTGCTTGTTCATACACAAACTAGCTACTTATTTTCTGGTAAGTGGAACCGGTCCTTGCGTGGATGTGTGTGTGTGTGTGTGTGTGTGTGTGTGTGTGTGTGTGTGCACGCGTGCGTGAATGTTTGGATGCATTTGTAATGCAGACAAAAAGGGCCGGTCATGTGCCATGGGCGGTACCAACACAACCAATCGCAGACATAGGCCGCCTTTTTACCTGCTGCTATGTCAGTGTGGCCTCATGCCCTGCCCACACATAATGTGATTTTGGGCTGACCGGGCCCTCAGCCAGACGTCTACTTTGCTGGATCTCGACAATGATAATAATGAAGAAGTAATAACACACTTTTGCAGTACCCTAAGAGAACAGAATCTCTTTGTAGGCTTTATATGTGTTGGAATGAAGCATGTCAGCTGGCTAGGAATAGCATGCACAGTGTAAGCGCACACAAGATTACCTAGGACAATTCCTACAGATGGGGCAAATGCTATGGCAGCACGTAGATTTTTAGCTTCTGTATAAATTTCTTCAAGTCGGACGTGGATCTCGTGATGTCAGTCGGTAGTGAGCCTTTGATAGCATATAGCATATGATGGCATGTGATGGCACGATCTCCAAAGGATTTAAGTTTGTTTAGAGGCACAGCAAGGGACTTGTGTTAGAATAGTGGGTGGTAAGATGCAAAGCTTGCTTAGGAAGTATTTTCTGATAGGCTGGTCGAAGCAAGATAACAAAGGAACCTACAAGAATTCGACAGAACCTCGAAGTCGTTGCGATGGCTGAGGGATCACATTTTCGATTTGATCTTTTCCTATTACGAACACAAATTCGGTTCGATTTCCTATCCAGCATCTGTTCGACTCAGCCACTTCAACGAGCCGTTTGCTTCCTTTGCCTCAGACACAGACTCAGCTCTGCATCTCACTAGTTCATTGTTGAGTGAGGAAGTCTGTCGGCCACTATAGTGTATGCGCAGTGAAAGCCGCTCAGGCTGTGAGTGGCGCCGCCGTAGGTAGTTTCTTCGAAGTATGTAACACCCACATAGCCTTGTTAGCTCGGCCGCCCACGTAAGTATCGCAGAGCATACTTTCCTATGTAGTGGCATAGGTGAGTCGTAGATGACCTCGTGGCCGCTTTTACAATGTATTTGTATAGCGCCCCAAGAGAACTTAATCTCTATTGAGGCACACTTCACATATGCCTGGGGGGGGCTCGAGCCCATGACCTCAGCCTGACCTTGGTCGCCGGAGCGAGCACCTCATCCACTGGACCAAACCAGCTCGGCAAGCACTTATGCAGCAGCAGGCAGCAGGTTGGGGTCACAAGGTGTAATAAGTGGGGAACCTCGGTCAGGCAAGCAGCAGTTTCTGATCGCGATCTCTTGGACCGCCTGGCGACTGGAGGTCGTAAAACCAAGCTTGGCACAGCCCGAGTGGGCTTGGCCAAGCTGCATGTCAGCACTGTCTGCACGTGGCAACCCCCTAGTGGGCGTGGTCAAACGGCCACCTGGCCCTATTGGTCGCGGTTTTTGGCCTCAGCCAGTGCTGTGGCAAGCTTGGCAGCAGTCTAAGCCGGTGTGTGTGTTTGTCTTTCTTTAGGCACTTTTTTTTTATCCCTGAGCTCCAGTAGCTCGAATGAATTGAGGTCTAGCCGACTGTGCAGCACGGCACGTAAGCAGCACTCACATCCAGGCCGCCTCAGCTCTTCTTGTAGCTAGCCGCACACATGCCTTTAGCTGGTTGCATTTGAATGCAGAGACTGCCATTGCACATCTGCAGCTGTTGAACTCTGGTCTGCACTCAGCAGCTGCCCTCGGTCGCCACCGTTCGTTGCCCGGTTTGCGTTTGCGTTCGGGCGGGGATACTTGACTGTTGAGAAATTTTGTTCTTTCCTTTGTCAGGCAGCCATTAGCACCTGCTGCTCGGATGAATTAGCCCGGCCTCCTCTGCCTGAAGCTGGCTTCGTACCGATTTAGCAGCTGTTGACCGGGGAAATAGGGGCCAATGCCAGAGGCAGGCCGCCTGGTAGGGGAATGGAGCCTAACATATGCCTGGCCTGGCCGGGCAGCCGGTTCATCAGTCGGCACCGACCGGCTTACGTCGTCCAGGACCCAGTCCACTGATGCTGCCCCTGGTCCCAGGTGCTAGCTTTGAAGCTGTGGCATGGAAAAAGCAGGCTCAGCTGGGGTGGTATTGCACTCAGAATGCAGCAGTTCGAGGAGTTCTTAAGCGTAAAGTTCACTCCCAGCAGCTGTTCAAGTCTTTGTGATTCATGAGTGCATGAAAAATCGCCTTTTCTCTTGTCACCTCATTCGTTTCTGGGGCCAGTCTTAGTTAATCATAAGACAGTTATTCCCTAGGGCCAATGCTATAGGTTCTCTCTCTCTCTCTCTCTCTCTCTCTCTCTCTCTCTCTCTCTATATATATATATATATATATATATATATATGTATATGTATATATATATATAGGTCGCTATATATCTGATTCATATCAAAATAGATAGCTGTATATGTGTTTCATATCAAGATCATTTCACTTTTTGCATTCAGTATAAGCGTAAGGACCAACTACAAGCTTTGTTAATTCCGTAGTTTGCTTGCAACAAGGGTTTGGATAAAACTGCTACAAATGGTGGCACTTTTGTCGTCGAAAGCTGATTGGCTATGGGACTTCTTCAAGCAAAAAATGCACAGTTGAAACCATTGCTAAGGACTGAGTAGCCAGGCCTTGTCTTATTGATCCTGTGAAAGCATGGGGTTTCCATGTATAGCCCAGTAATTGGTCAGCAGTTGAGCTGTGCCCAATTGCTCTAGAGTACGTATGCTTCAGTACTGAAACCATCGGTTCTTGCCTGAGCCTCCAAGTCCCTGGTAGTCATGCAGCAACCGCAGCCACACATCCCACCTCTGCTGACTTGAGTGGAAATTGGCTTGGGCTTCATGGAGGTCGTTCTGTCAAGCCAACCTCTGGCCGAAATGTCACTACTCACTGATGATGCACTTCTGCAATGGACTGCTCGTTGAGTCATGCAGCAGAACTCAACTCTCTCTCTCTCTCTCTCTCTCTCTCTCTCTCTCTCTCTCTCTCTCTCTCTCTCTCTCTCTCCCCCTCTCGTGTTTCTTTCCTTGTCTGTCTGTTCATCCCTCCGTCTGTCTCTCTCCCTGTCTCTTTGACAAGCATTGGTACACTACATGCTCCTCTAGAGTCAGGAGAGCAGTTGAGGTAGTGAGTAGCATGGAAGTAGCAGCTTAGGACCGCTGAAAAGGATGAGCCATAGTCGGCAGCAGGAGAGTAGTTGTCGTTGCTTAAGAATTGTGGAAGCGAGTTCCACAGTCTGTAACCTGCAGAGCTATAGCTTCTGTCTCCAACGTTCTTTAATAAGCAGAGGAATGGAACAACTAATTTATTGTCCATACAGGGCACGAGGAGGCTGAAACATGTTAAGCAGTTCAGCTAGGTAAAGAGGAGCCAATCCATTGCAGGCCTTGTGGGTCAGACCTTTGCTCTGTTTCACTTGATCAACCGGCAGCCATCCTAGCTCTTTTAGCAAAGGAGACACGTGGTCAAACCTTTTTTACTTGAAAACTAGCCTAGCAGCTAAGTCAGCTGCAGTGGCCTAGTGGCTTTTTTCGGTAGCCTAGCCAAAAAATAGAATTGCAATAATCTAACCGAGACAGAACGGATGAGCTAGTTGAATTTTTTGAAAGCTACCGTGGAAGACAGTTACTAATATTAGATAGCGATCGTACGTGATGACTAGCTGTGGAAGCAGTCTTCTTAACGAAGCCTTCAAAATTTAGGCAGCTGTCGAAAACTACACCTAAACTCCGAGCACATGATGATGGTCGCACAACAGCAACACCTATTAGAAGACCAAAGCCTTTTAGTCCAGCCACATGCTTAGGGTGTCCTATGAGCAGCAGTTCAGTTTAATCGTTTAATGTTTAGTTTAAGGAAATTTGCCGACATCTAGGATCGAATGTTGGCAAGGAAAACATTCAGTTTGTTGTTAGTAACTGCTGAGATTCCGGCGGCTTAATTGGCAAATGCAGCTGTATAGTCAGCATAAAAAATAATATCCCACAGATTCCTATGGTTGAAATGACAAATACAGCTGCTTATCGCCAGCATTAAAGTGATATCTCATTCCATGGGCTTGAATCACTCTTCCCAGAGGTTGAGTATAAATGGAGAACAGCAAGGGATGGGCCCTTGAGGGACTCCACAGGTGACTGATCTGGTGGATGAGGCCTAACCCCCCTCCACATGACACAGATTGAACACGATCAGACAAGTACGATTCAAACCATGCCAGTGACTCGTCTGCCTGACTGATCGTTGTTCTCAATCGTTCAAGTAGGACATTGAGATCAATGGTGTTAAAGGTAGCTGATAGAGGTAGCAGAGCTAGAGCAGTAATATTTCCATCATCGTTGCTGCATAGACTGTTATTGTTTACACGGAAGAGCAGTTTCAGTGGAGTGCTGCCTCTTAAACCCGTATTGAAATTTTTCTCACATTTCATTCTTTTCAATGTGTGTTACCATTGCTTAGCGACAATTTTTTCAAGAATCTTTGACAAAAAAAGAAGGAAAACTGGGTGATAGTTTGCAAGGACCTCTGTTTCTAATCCAGACTTGTTAAGTATCGATCTAACGATTGACGATTTGAAGGACTTGGGGACGACCCCTTTTCCCAAAGAAGCATTACAAATCTTGGTTATGGCAGGGCTAAGTTGGTCTGCCAGTGAAGACCACAGAGATGGAGGTATAAGGTCTTCAGGAGACGATTTTTTTTTTACTAGACCTTACTAATGTAGCCACATCACATGCAGAAACCTCGGAAAATCTTTTAATGAAGGTCACAAGTTGCTATTCAGCAATAACTTTAGTTGGAGGGGGTTTATGGAGGCACGAATGTGCACAATTGTTTCAGTACAGAATGCTGCAAACTTTTTGGCAGAGCAGTTAATATCTGGGGAGTGAGACCTCTCAGCACTGATGATCGCTAGGGCTCTTCTGCTGCTATAAAAACGAGTTTGTTGAATCAGTCGGCCTTTTTGATTCCAGCCTTATTGCACTACTCGTGAATGAGGACTCCCACCTTTTTTAAATGAGTTGGCTTCTGGGTTTTCTTGTCAGAAATAATTCTCCCTTCTTATAAGCAGTTGGCACGAATTTACTTTCGGTATTCGGTGACATCAATTGTCTGATAGACGTCTTCTTTGGCTGGCTTTTTTTTTTGGATTAATGTGGAGCACATGCCATTCAACCATCCAGCTGATGTCAGCCTGCCTATCCTGGATTTCGGTTTCTAACATTAACTGTCTTTGATGCTGCCTGCTTCATTTAGGCATACGACTTTGTGGTGTGCCTGCCGGTACTGTGTCTTTATCATACTTCCATGATAGTGCCTTTTTGAATTTGCAGACTTGTAGCTATCCATGGTGAGAGTAGACGTTAATTTGCATGCATTTGCTCGTATGAGCCTATGCAATGCAATGTATCTCCGTCAGTAACTCCACAAAGTCATAAAGACCACGTGGGTGTTACGCAGGAGAGTTTTTTATAGCGCACTCACAGCCTAAGCGGCTTTCGGTACGCATTCGGTAGCCAACAGACTTCGTCTCACGCAACAAAGAGAAAGTGGGAAGCATAGCAGAGTCAGGAGAGCAGTTGAGGTAGTGAGTAGCATAGAAGTAGCAGCTCAGGACCGCTGAAAAAGATGTGCCATAGTCGGCAGTAGGAGAGTAGTTGTCGTTGCGTAAGAAGCCTAAGTTAGATGTTGCCTGGTTAGATAAGTGTCGATGGCAGTAGCCTTTGTCAGCAAGTGCCCATAGCTAACTTGCCTGTTTTATTTTTTACTTTTGCTGGCTACTTTTTCTATGTCTCTGACCAATCTCAAATCTTTTGGGGGTCATGTCTCCAGTCTTTGTGCACCTAAAACATAGAACTTGCTACCGACTGCCATCATAATATGCCTTGAATTCACATTTAAATCCAAGTCGTAGCCCTTCCTGCATCTCACAGCATATGCTTCGTTCATATGAGTAGTTTTACTGCATTCTGCAACCCCCCATGTCTTATCAGTTGATATGCTTCGAGCTGGTCAAGTAACTAAAAAGAGATTTATTTCTCTTAGAATGCTGCAGGAATGCTTTGTAGGTAGAATTAGCATTATTAATTATTACTTTCTTTTAGTCTGCCTTGTCGCGGCCACTTCTTTACCTCTAAGTCTAGCATTGTTGTTTCCAATCCTAGTTGCTCACTTATGATTGGCTTGCTTTGGGTTAGTTTCAGCCTTCTTAAAAAGCACAGCTTCTACGGAGACGTTTTTGGGCTACTCCTACTTGGGTATATTTGGCTGGAGGCTACTTTCCCACCATGTCCATGGCCTAGAGCACCTGCTGGCAGGCATGCACGATCACTGGTAGAAATCATGCATTCTTTGCAAAGATAGATTGCTTGAGGCGTGCTAATTAATGTGCTCTGCGCTATCAGGTGTATTTTTGGCTATGCTATTGCATAACTTTTTTGCTTCGGTACTTGTAAGCCCGGTGCATCAATGCTTGGCCCAGTGGTCTTCAGGGCGGCAGTTCTTTTCTGTCTTCTTACATTCATTGCTCGTGCCTCAGCTGTGCTGCCACAGACATTACAGTCATGTGAAAATGCACAGGAAGTAATATTTTCTGTAATATGTAATACTTAATTTGGCTCGGGCTTGTTGTATTTGAGCTCTGCCCCTAGGTCTTACCCTCAGGGTAAGGTACTTGCACGAGGTCGTGGGACTGAGTTCTGCAGCAGGCAATCTGTTATTGCCCAGCCTTCCAAGCAGGAGTATTAGCCGCTGTGGCTCATCTGCCGCTAAGGCTAATTTGCCACCGTATAAATGAGGTTGTTGAATCTGCTGGCCTTTACTTGTACTTTTCGCTTGACGGTCACATTTAGTGAATCTGCTGTAGCATGCCATAAAAGCTTGCAGCTGCTCAATATCGTTAGAGGGTTGTGGCTGGTAAAGGGGGGGTATTGCAAGTGGGGCAGGTATGGCTGGTAAAGGGGGGGGGGGTATTGCAAGTGCCTGGTGCCTTGCAGAGACATTCGAGGACCAAGGCCAGTGAATGGTCCAAGATTGACATGCTCAGTACTAATGTATGGGCTGGAGGTGTGATTGACAGCACTAGCCCCAGTGTAGGAGGGGAGGGGAGATGCTGAACGTGCTTGGACTACCATGTTGGTGGCTTGTCGAACGCATGACAAGTCGGCATGAGTTGGCCAAAAAAGTGTACACCGTTGACGACTTTTTCTTCTTTGGTAGAGACCCGGGTTCAACTCTGGAGGTCGTCGATTCATCCTTAAAATGCCCAAGAGCCATTTTCCTCTTGCATTTGCATCCCAAATTGGCAATGCCTTGCATAAGTATGTAAACCTTATTGTGATTTTTATTCTTATAAATATTCTTAGCCCCTTCTTCTTTTGAAATTCACCTGACTGGTTTATTAAACACGTTCCATGTAGCTCTGGCACGAATAAACGACTACGCTGGCCGTTGACGTATGTTTGCAGCTACCCCATCAGGGCCGCTTTGTGGGTCGTGTTTCGATGCCTCATGTCTGCCGATTTGGCAGCTGGATGACCGACCCCCAAGGTGGATTTTCGTGAGTAGACCTGCCGGAAGTGAGACGGCTCGATGCTCTCCCTGCTTAATGCTTGCTTGCTCACGTTCCGTTTCTAGGGAAGAACCAGCCACTGCAGCCCACTCTGCCGGTATGGACAAGTGAAGCTCCGATCACGCGTGGCCAACTGTTGAGCAAGCGTGATGAATTCTGGGACACGGCCCCTATGTTTGATGGACGAAAGGAAATCTGGGATGCACTGAAAGCCGCAGCGTATGCTTTGGAGAACCGTGATATTAAGCTCGCTCAGGCTGTGGTCGATGGTGCCAACATAAGTCTACCGAAAGGCAAGTACTCTCAGGCTCTACTGGATTTAGCTGGATATATATATATATATATATATATATATGTATGTATGTATGTATATATGTATGTATGTATGTATGTATGTATGTATGTATGTATGTATGTATGTATGTATGTATATCGTCCCCTCATTCTCAAATCACGTGTTCCCATACGTACTTGCATTATCTTTTGCTGAGAAGTTGTCTTTTTACTCACAGTGAACACTGATTGAGATAATAATAATAATAATGGTTCACTTGTATAGCACTCTGACAGAGCTAATCTCTATCCGGGTGCTTTTCGACCTGATGCCAGAGAATCAATATTCAATGGCTAGTGACCTGCACGGCATCAAGCTTAGGCAGACTTGCAAAAGCAATCAATTATAATGCTTAGGCCAGCATGCTAAAGCAAACAAGAGGACAATCAAGGTCACTATGTAGTAGGGCCTCTGGCTAGTAACATGCACTCATTCGTGCACTGGTAAGCACGAAAGCACAAAGGAACAAGATCACCGGGGGGGGGGGGGCAAAAAGGGAAGCCAACCGGAGAAGGCGCATCTTTAGCTGAGACTTTATAGGATTCAGTCATTGTAGGTAGTGACCATGGCTGGAAGCAAGCTTCTGATTGTCGGCGCATTCGAGCTGACGGCTCAGTCACTAAAATATTTCAATTTAGTGTGAGGGACGGTGAAGAAACTTGATGCTGAGGAGCGTACGGTTCGAGAGGAATTTCCAGGTGAAAGTTCTCGAGTGAAGAGTTCCTTGAATGCAGGAAATTGTTGCCTTGAACCTGTCGTGATGCTTTGACGGTTCAGCACTGTGCAAAGCATGGTTGTAAAGATGCGTTTTGTTCACAATCGTTACAAACTTCGGTAGATGGGCGTCATTGTTGCCGTGAATAATTTGCTTTGTTTCATGATACATTTTAATAGCAATTTAATCGTGCATTCAGTGAGTGACATTGCATTGCGCCAGCTTCAGGGACTTGTGTTTTATTCGATAAAGCTGAGTTTGAACAAATATGCATTCCACATAATACACTGCAAAGTATGTGAAAAGAAGGTACACAGGTGTTTTCCTTACAAACAAAACAGCTGCAGGTCAACTAGATGGTTCTATGCACTCATGAACGTCAGCGGCCTGCCAGTGGCAGCTTCGCTCGAGAACATTCACCACACTGAAGGATCAAGGAGGTCAGATATGTAGGCTGGTGCACGCGAATTAAGCCGCCTGTTAGCCAGACGAAGGATCTTGAAATCGATTCGATGCTTGATAGGGAGCCAGTAGCCTCTAGGACATAATTTTACCTGAGTGGTGTACCTATGTAGGTGCTCAGTGAATTGAGTTGGTTTTAATCTCGTTTCCAGGCCGTTGAGCAGCAGTTGCTAGCCAATCTGTCTTGCTTTACTGGGATTCTCGTGTCCTAGATTCTGTGAGCCTCTGCTGTCAGAGCTCACCATCTGTCTGGCTGGCAAGTGTCTATCTCTCTGAAAGATTTATTGGTAGGTTGTGCTCTCCCATCTCAGGTTCAAGGGATCTGTATTGGAATAATATTCTGTGTGAGTTTGCATTGGCAGAGCGATCAGATTGGTTGGCACTGCAAAAAAGGACCCTTCTCATTCAACTTCTAGCTGACATGGCTTTGATGCTAGTAGGTAGGTATCTATCGAGTCCTCTGCCACTAGTCAGTACTTGATAAGTTTCAGTTTATATGCAATGTTCGAACAGTGAGGAGTGATTCAATCCCCTTGACATGTGTGCTTGTTTTATTTTCCGACTAATTAGCCCCCTTTTGTTGTGGATTGTGATCTATGACTTTCGTTAAGCTGATTAGTTGAAAATTGCATTCATGCGGTTCTTGAAATCATAAATACTTGTGCATTCATTTGAGTCAAAGCCTCAAAATGTTATATTTGTGGACCACCCTTTGCTAATGCAAAGTCTTTGTTCTACGTTAGCTCGTAATAAAGGCATATATCATTGTTTAGTATTACTACCTGATGGGAGGAGCGGTGGTTCCCAGCGGTGACACCACCGCTCTAGGGTTGACAGCGATTCATTAGCATTCTCGGAAGTAGAAGCTAACGCTAACGAGCTGCGAGAAGCTCGGAAAGCTTTTGCACTCTTCGCAGTGCTGCACTTTGAGTGAATCTTTCATCAAAGACATTTCACTGCTAGTAATATTAGTAGGGGTCCCCTCGACTAGCTGACCGACCGCTAAACGAGCCGAGCAAAGTACAAGTAATGAGTGCATATTATGCAGTTCTGCGCTCACAATTTTATTTTCAAAATTTCCCGGCATTCCTTTTGCTTGCACTTTCCCGAGCTTCAGCTCAAGTTGGTCCAGCTGAGCTGTTCATGTTGCATGGCTGACTTATTGAAGTTAATAAACTGCTGAATTTTTGCCACCTAAAGCAATCATTGTAAGTTTACGTCTACATATACTTTGTGATGTTCACAATCCTTAGCAATACTACTGTCTAAAGGTAAATGTTGGGGTTTTGAAATATTCTGTGCATTTGCCTTTGAAGTTTGCCAGACAGACCAGTATATGCCATTGATTTATTTGCAATTATCTGCATTGATTATGTGCATTCCTCTATCTCTTGTCATTCTGACTGTGTACTTTATTTGGTTGTACAAGCCGTTTTTCCTATAAGCCCGGGACACGTTCTTTTGGTGCTACTTTGGACCATCGGTCAATGCCTATTGTGCCACTTACCAGATCAATATTTGCGGTAAACCTGCTGGTAATTGCTCTATTCTGCTGACCTGTTTCTGATCACTGTTGCATTATGCTGGTGTCGAAGTTCCATCTTACTGACACACAGTGCAGACTGAGTCGGCTATGAAAACTGGGCATAGCTTTGTTGCTAAGGCAGCAGCAGCAGCTTTTGGGGATGGTCGATTGGGGCGTGTCACACTGACTGCACCAAAGAGAGGCATCTTGACCCTATATGTATGTATGTATGTATGTATGTATGTATGTATGTATGAATGCATGCATGCATGCATGCATGCATGCATGTATGTATGTATGTATGTATGAATGCATGCATGCATGCATGCATGTATCCCCATCTGTAACTCCACAAAAACTAGTGGGGGTTACGCAGAAGAGTTTTATATAGCCCACCAAAAGCCCCAAGTGGCTTTCTGTAGGCATTCGGTAGCCAACAACTTCATCTCATGAAACCAAGAGAGTGAGAAACACAGCTGAGTCAGGAGAGCAGTTGAGATAGTGAGTTGCATAGAAGTAGAAGCCCTATGCCCACGATGTCGGATACTTGGATGTTTAAAGCTCTTGTTCTCTCGTTCTTTCTCCAGGATCGCTGTCGGACTGCTATGATGAGCTGGGCAACAAGTACCAGCTGCCTGTGTATGTGCTCAGCGTGCCGACCAATCTCGTTGTGGAGGCAGACGATTGCGATGATGGCGATGGGCTGAATGATGACCTCGAGCTAGCAGGTGAGGACACGAGCCTCAAGCTGCGTCTGTCCTCGGGCAAGGACGTGAAGATCGTCGTCAAGACGACTGAAACCGTCGCCAAGGCTAAGCAGAAATTGTCATCGGCCGAGTTTGACGGCAGCCTTGAGTCGTCGCAGCAGCGCTGGTTCTTCGGCGGCAAGGTCCTCGGTGACAAGCTGCACATTGAGGATGCAAAGATCCCGCGAGGTCACGTCGTGCAAGTGGTGCTTGCTGTTAGCATCGTCCCTACTGCCGCTCAGCAGCAGCCGCCACCGCCGGCCACCTCTGTCCAGCCTGATAAGTCCGACATGGTTCATGTTGCTCAAGAGCAGCCTACTGAGGAAGTAGAGCTGGGTGGAGGAGACACCGGTGCACAGAAGTCTGTCATCGCTGAATCACTGCTACCGCAAGATGGCCAGCAGCCCACGGAGGGAGCTGTTTCCTTGACCCCGAGGGAGCAGCAGCAGCAGCGTGAAGGCGTGGCCGCGCAGGCATCGCCTGGTCAGATCAGCACATGCCCCACGCCGGTTGGCTCGTGATGTCCGACAAACCAGAGACTGTCAGCAAGCTTTGATTGACACCGTCTCTTGATGCGCCACACAGTACGGCCCGAGGGGCTCACAGTGGCAGCCATTCCTCTGTCATGAAAAACTCACCTGCACGCAGATCTACTGATCGTCTTTCGCGTTCTCTTATTTCGTCTCAATTCATCACATCGTTTACCTAGGCCCTTTAGGGGCCAGCTCGCTATCCTGGACTGGTGTGTGTGTGTGTGTGTGTGTGTGTGTGTGTGTGATGCGCAGCCCTCCGTTCCCTGTCTGGTTTTACGGCTAGGCTGGAAGTTATAGTTGCAACAAAGTGGACGTTCTCGGACGTTACTGAAACGTTCTCATCTCTCTTCTCTCTCTTTCTCTCTCCCTCTCTCCTTTCTCCTCTTTCTCTCTCTCTTCTCTCTCTCTCACTCTGTCTGGTCGAGCTATGCAACGTCAAGTTGTAAAGAGCCTCCATCGTAACACATTACTGTAACTAACCAGCTATGTTTTGTGCCCGTATGTGGATGCTCAAGCTAGTGTGAACTGCGGTATGCGGCATTCGAAGCCCGGTAAGCATTGGCTAGGATTAGCAGGCACCTATGGAGTCGCTCAGAAAGCTTCAATGCTGACTACTCTGTTGCCGCCATCGAGTCCAGCATTGATTCAGCGGAGCAGCTGCGTTGCTTGGGACCAAGATGCAAGGGCTCCGTTCTAATTCTGTGGCCACCGGCATACGTTGCCTGCGACAGTGCTCTTCACACGGCGGACCGTTTGGGGCTTTCGTGCAGTTTTTTTACGGCCTCATCCATTTTCTGCTTTGAGCAGTATCTTCGTGAAGATGCATGAAATAACGCGTGTGCGATTCTTACAGATGTCTTGAGTGCCATCAACCTTAACGATGCCAAATATTTCGACCACGTTCGTCTGAAAAATTAAAAAGCAATATTTATTCCCTGCATATTCCTTTTGGCTCATTTGAAGTGCATGCCACTGCCGATCACTTTTACAGCAGTGTGTAATAATAATAATAAAATTATATATCGCCCTCGTAGGACTTAAATCCCTTTCTAGGCACTTTACATGTGCTGTAGAGGAAGCAGGGTCGAATTGTTAGTGTTAACATCCAAGTTAGATGTAACATGTAAATTGTCAACATGTGAATATGGCTAGTGGAAGCATGCACAGTGCCAGCACGAATAGGCACACAAAGGACAAATCACAAGTACCCGCCAAATGCTGGGAGAAGCAGGTACGTTTTTAGCGAGAGTGAATTCTAGGTTTTGGCTGCATGCGAACCAAAGGCACGGTCTTCTAACGATTTGAGGTTCGTCCGAGATATAGCTAAACGATTGTTCAGAAAAGCTTTGATGTGCCAACTGCACCGCTCTAGACAAGCCTAGCTGCAGAGTTTGCATTAAATGTAAGCGCCGACAGCACAGGACTGTAGGCCAGCAAGCATTGAAATACAGAAGTCGAGACGGGATGTCAGAAATGCATGGATCAATTTGGATATAGCATCCTTGTCTAAGCCAGCCTGAATTTTAGCGATATTATTTAGCTGAACGTGGGCAGATTTGACTGGAGCTGATATGGTCATCATATAATTATAATAATTATAATTATATTAACTATATATATATTATTTATATGCTATTCATTTGTATAGCCCCGTAAGAGAACTTAAGCTCCAACAGGCGCTTCACGTATGCCACGGGGCTCGAGCCCACGACCTCGGCCAGACCTCTGTCGGGGCGAGCACCTTAACCACTGGGCCAAACAAGTGCACTGTCTAGTGAAAGATTGTTTTGGAACAGGACACTTATATTTCGTGCAGATGCAACAGCAGATATGCTGGCAGAGTCGATTTGAGTGTTAAGCCTTCCGATTTCTGAGAAACCTGCTTGGTTCGTCCATAACTAGTAAGTTGATTTTTATCGTCATTCAATGTGAGAAATTGTACTGCCATTTAAGCCAGAATGTCAGCCATACATGCAGAAGGGAGTCGAGAGAATTTGACGTGTGCTGGAGGATTGGTAGGGATCGAGGAGTAGGCATAGCTGTGTGTCATCTGCACAGTAGTGGCAAATATGATATGGGCTGAGAGGCGCTTTGTCCAAATCAGACAGAAAATAAGAATACAACTTGTATATAGCACCCAAAGAGATCTAAATCCCTTTTAGGCACTTTACATATCTTGAAAAAGAAGCAAGTCAGTTGGTTCGTTATGACATGCACAACTTGAGCTGGCGTAAGCACACACACCGGGAAATTCACGATGACGGAGCAAGGGCTGTATGTAACAAACAACCTCTGCTAAATTATCCTGCATTCCGCCGTATGTTTACTGAGACAAGAGCAGTAGAGCAGCCGCTAAACATTCTGTTGCAGTTTAAGATTCTTGCACGTGCACGTGTGTGCCGTGGTAGCCCAGGAGGTAAGGTGCTCGTTCTTCTCACCGAGGTCATGTGTTCGAATCTTTCAGTTGGGTAATTCCCTATTGCCAACTGCAAGCAGCAATAATAGCCGACAAGGCTCTTCTGTCGCTATACAAAGAAGGCTGATAAATCAACCAAGATTACGAATGAGCATTGAGTTTGAGGTTGCAAGCAGTGACGTGGCCAACGGGGGGGGGACAGTTATCTCCGGCGCCAAGGTCAAGGGAGCGCCAAAAGCAGAATAAATTGTGCATATTTTGAAAAAAAAAATTCATGTGAGAGTACCAATCTTGATTTCAATCAAGTCCTTGTTTTAATGGACTTGAAAATTGCTGGCTATGCTAGTTAAGCATGTTTACAGACTTAGACCAAGCTAGGCTTAGCTGACTGTGCCAGCCTGTCACGAACGCGCCAGAGCTCACCCGGTCCATGCGGTGTTGTTGACAGGAGGATATTGTCTGCCACTCACTCTTACTGTTCGTCGCCAAAATAGTAATTTTTAGAAAGTGATTAGGGAAAGTTTATTTTAGATTGTATCCTACTTCGAGATATTGTGTGCATAAAGTCTCCTGGCGCGAGCATGTAGACGACGTCGGCATGTGTTCCAATCTTTCCAAACCCTTTTGTTGAGCTTCTCCAAGGCTGAACTCTTCCTCCGAAGACAAGGGTCAGCAGTGTGAAGGTCAGTGTTACTCCAGACCAGCCTCCGTGAGCTGCATTGTCACAACGGCCGCTTTTTACCTTGTACATTTTTGGTCGCCCCAATCTGTTTTCAGAAAAAATGGGAGAAAAAAAGGCACGCGGTGCCCGGCACAGAAAACAAAAAAAATCTTGAGGTGAAAAACGAGGCAAGAAAGTCCAGCAAGCTACAAACTAAGGTTTCTCGAAGAAGGCAAAACTGAAGAACAGTGGAGGAGGCACACGGAAAAAACCAGGAAACTGTTGACAATCGCAAGAGGGGATGAGGAAGAACAGTTTGAGGAGGACGAAAGAAAGTAGGACGGAGACAAGGAGCAGGGAAGATAAGGAAAAGAGTGAAGGCAGACAGCGTGACAAGCAGACTGGAGGAACAAGCGCTGTCCGCACACAAGCAGGCAACACGTGACAAGCACGTGACAAGCACGTGACAAGCACGTGACAAGCACGTGACAAGCACGTGACAAGCACGTGACAAGCACGTGACAAGCACGTGACAAGCACGCGACAAGCACGCGACAAGCACGCGACAAGCACGCGACAAGCACGTGACAAGCACTGTCCGCTAGGCGAAAGCTCCACGAAAGAAAGAAGCTTAGCCCTGTGAAGGCGAAGACGAAGTCACCATTTGGACCATGGGGCTGCAAGCGTTACCACACAAGAGAAGAAACTGCGAAATCCACTGCAACTTCCCCAAGTGCTGACCCTGAATGATATTGGCTACATGAAGTTTGACCTAACCTCTGTTTTACGCGTCATTCCGCAGCAACTTCGAACTGGACTAGCATTACAATGATCAAGTCTGTTTCAGAAAAAAAGAAGGTCCATTTGCTGGGAATGTTGGTTGAGCCATGAGCACAGCCTGGTTCAAGAGGCAACTTACTAATGGGCATGAAGTTAGTACGACCTGGCTGGTATACTCACCTTCAAAACAGTTGGCATACTGCTTCTGTTGTTTGCGGTTCCTATGACCACCCAAAGTTCTCGATTGCCACTTGAATTGGCAAATTTATTGGCAAATGTAAAACTCACTTATGTAATTCACTAATTCACTTATGTAATTCACTAATGTAAAAGTCACTTGAATTGGCAAACGTAAAATAGCCAGTGGAGGAAACCTGAGCTGATTGCCGGTGAAAACAGGCCTTCTCACTGCCAGGCTTTCACCACACGGAAAGAAACAGAGAGGAGAATTCTCAAAGAAAGTTGAATAGACACGGCTATTGAGGCACAAATCTTATCGGAAAAACAATGATTGGAAGAAGTCCTACAGAGAGTTCTCAGCTGCATTAAGTTTTTGGCTTCTCAAAATCTGGCATTGCGTGATCACCACAAGGGTCTTGGCCTGGCTGGTGAGTAAAACATTGGCGGTAACTTCTCGGTAACTTTTTCATCTTCATCGCTCGGTAGGATCCTCTTCTTTAATCACACCCGGATCACGCCAGATATGATCCCAAGTCAGTCTCTTGTCTGTCTTCTCAAACCCAAAAGGCGTTCCTTATTATGCTTGCATCCACAGTCAGAGACGAGCTACTCTGTAACATACGCCGAAACAATTAGTATAGAATTCTGTTGTGACTAAACTCCCGATTTGGCACACCGCAAGCAGATAGATGTCCAAGGTCATTAGATGTGTCGATGTTGATTTTGCCAACAAAACAGTCGTCATCGAAGAGTATACCATAGGCTCTCTTCAAATCTACGCCAAAGATGCTGTAGAAATTGAGGGTGTAATCCTGGACACGCTAGAATCTGATAAATGTTTTTGAAAAATTGCAGGTCGCAGTGCTACGACAACGCAGCAGTCAAGTCTGGCCACTTGTCAGGTGTCCAAAAGAGAATACTGTCCAGAAATGAGAAGACAACTTGTGTAAACTGTGATAACCACAGCTTGAGCCTGGCAGGAGTTCATGCAGCAAGTCGGGATTCCGTTGTCATTACCTTTGTCACTACCTTTTCGTAACAACAGAGAGCATATACTTATTCCTTTGAATCTCAACTCGGAGGTGGGAAGTACTGAAGAAAAGTGCTAGCCATCGCTGTTAGACGTGACTCGGCAACAAAGTGGAGTGAAAGAGTGGAGAAAGCTATGCAATGATGAACAGCACAATAGGTCTTTTGAAGCAACTACCTGAGAACACCAGTGGAACAATTAAAACAAGAAGTGAAGATGGCAGTCTCCTAAATTGTATTTTGAACTTTTAACTTTCTGGCTCAGTTGCCATTTTGGCACAGCATCTTGAGGAAAATGGTCTGCGTTCAGAAAAGACTGCAGGATCTAAAGATGAACTTCAAAGACGCCTCTTATGACTTCCACTCTCTTGCGGTTGAGTTACCAAGACTTAATAATAATAATAATAATAATAATGCACTTGATAAAGAGCCCTCAGAGAACTCAATCTCTCTCTAGGCGCTTTACATTTGCTGCAAAGGGAAATACAATTGAATGGTGAGTAATATCATGCTTCATAAGCAAACAAAATGAATAACATGGTTATCGGTGACATGCACAGGGTCAGTATGCAAATGTGGTTAGTGGCAGCATGCACAGTGTCAGCACGCACATATGCACATGAAGGACGAATCACAGGGACCCACTAAATGCTGTCCTTAATATGTGTGTTTTAAGTTCTTTTTAAATGTGGTCAGCTCAGGGGATGTTCTGACGCAAGTCGGGAGGAATTCCAGGATTTGGGAGCATATGAACTAAATGCACGGTCTCCAAAGGATTTGAGGTTTGTACGAGGTATTTGTAGACTGTTGGATTCCGAAAAGCGGGTGGTACGATGCTTGGCCTGATGAGGGACTTCGAGAAGACCTGTACTAAGAATCACTACTAGATTCTAAAAGGAGATTTGAATTGTGGGGAGTCGCAATTGAACGAAGAATCTACCGAAGGATAGAGATGTCTGAAGAACTCTCTCAAGATGTTGGTCTCACGGCAGAGGAGATTTCAAGAATAATGAAGAACAGCATAGCTATCTTCGACAAGAAATTACAATTAGGTTTTCCCAGCTGACAGATCTTGATGTCAAATTTGGTTTCTTGTTGGAAGTTGAGCAGCTTTTTGGAGACACTTGACCAGACCGAACTCCCCGGCAATGTCTACATCTTGGGGGCTTCTATTGTTCCGACGTTGATGGAACAGAGCTGTACAATGAAATATGTGACTGCAAAATGGTTCTTCCCGCACGTCACTACTCGGCAGTAAAGGCCCCACTGGAACTCATGTCTTAGATTGTCAGTTATGAAGAAGATGTTTTTCCTAATTTGAGAGTTGCCTTGCAAGTTATTCTCATCATAGCTGTATCAGTTGCCAGTAGTGAACGCTCCTTTAGCAAGCTGAAGATAATTCCCTCTTATCTGAGAGAGTCAATGGGCAGGATCGACTCTCAGATTGGACTTGTTAAGCTTAAAGAACACTTGAAAATATTGACTAACGATTCAGAAACTTCGAATAATAAATAGCAGCCACGATCCGGCCGATTTAGCTCGCCGCACTTTCAGCGGAGCTAGCTGGGTTTCATGCAAACAATAACAGGAAGATAATGCACTTGTTTGCATATGTTATAAAACCATGCACTCTCATAGTTAAAAGTTGAGCATTAAATTGGGTATTGCATTATAAAATAGTAAGGAGTAGGGGTTTGATCTGTGCATCATTGAATTCCTTATTGGCAAACGCTGGGGGAGATTATCTTCCTTATTGTCTTAGCGGGTTCAAAGAATTATCGCAATCCACTCAAATGTAACCTAAAAGTCGACCGTAAATTAGCTGTGAAAAGCTCAAATTGCGAGTGAATTTCGTATTATACGGCCTTTAAAATGTACCCACTAAATTTCACGCCATCGCGCTCGCACGATCTCATGAAAATGGTCTCCAAAGACGCTGGCCATAACCGCAATCTGCTGGAATCCACCGCAAATCCCCAGGGAAGCGGCTGCGTGAAGCTCCAATTCTGATTGCACATGAAACTGCAATATATTTTTCAGTTATATCCAAAAACTTTCGCTCCATTGCAATGCTTTCTCATGCAATCGACTGGAGCGACCCGGACCGGAGCCGAAATCCGCCACCAGGGGCACTGCAGTCGATTACAGTGGATCGCAAGGGAACAAGAGCCATAACGAAGGCTCTAACTCACTTCAAAAATTCTTATGCAACGACATGCATTCTGGTGATGCTGACTACGGCACATTCTTTCCATCCTTTTTTTTATGAACGGCTCCTTCCGACTGGTTTGGCGTAACGGTTACGGTGCGGGCCTCGGCCAAGGTAATAATAATAAAAATGCATTTGATACAGGACCCCTCAGAGAACTCAATCTCTTTCTAGGCGCTTTACGTTGCTGAAAAGGAAGCACGATAGACTGGTTAGTGGTAGCATGCTCAATAAACAACAGGAATAACATGGTCAGGGGTGACATGCAGAGTCAGCGTGCAAGTTTGGTTAGTGGCAGCATGCACTGTGTCAGCACGCACAATCACGAAAAGGACGAATTGCAGGGACTCACTAAATGCTGTGATAAAAATTTTTAGTTTATTTTTAAATGTGGTCAAGTCGAGGTATGTACGAGGCATGGTTAAACAGTTAGATTCAGAAAAGCGGGTGGTACGATGCTTAGCCTGGTGGGGGAGTAGATCTGATAGATAGATAGATTAGAGCAAAAAATGAAGGGAGCTAAAAGTGAGCGTCAAAACCTTGAAGTCGATGCATTTCTTGACTGAGAGCTAGTGCAGGTCGGCGAGAAGTGGTATGATGTGGCTACTGCGACGCTCAGGACAGACAAACCTAGCTGCAGAGTTTTGCACCAACTGCATCACCTGAGTGCACAGGCTGGTAGACCAGCTAGCAGTGAGTTACAGAAGTCAAGACTGGATGTTAAAAATACACCTATCAATTTAGATCTGGTATCCCTGTCTAAAAAGTCCGAATTTTAGCAATGTGATGTTGCTGAAAGTAGGCAGACTTGGCTGTGGAACTGACGTGACCGTTTAATGAAAGGTCACTTTGGAATATGACACCTAGATTTCGTACATATTCAACAGGAGATGATATGCTTCGCAGAGCCAATTTTTGAGCGTTAGCCTTTCCAATTTCTGAATCACACTAGGTTTGCCCGTAACTAGTAAGGTCAAGGTGAATTTCGATGGCCGATATCGTCGGCTATAAGTGGTATATACTGTGGTCTACGGTGGTATATACACCGTGGTATATGTATCACGCAACGCACGAATAGAGATCTTCTCTCTAATAATAATAATAATAATAATAAATGTAATAACAATAAAGATATCCTCTCAGGGTTAAACATAAATTAATTGTATTTATATATTTTTAATTTTTTTCTCGACTACCCTTCTGACTCAGCTATGCTTCTCACTTTCTCTTTGTTTCGCGAGATGAAGTCTGCTAGCTACCGGATGCGCACCGAAAGCCGCTTATGCTGTGAGTGCGCTAGCGAAAGCTATTCTGAGAAATACAACTTCGTCTTTGTGGACTCTTGGAAATACAGACGTGTTACACTGCATTTAATTACATGTTTCATTATTAACGCCGTGTATTTTTTTATTTTTCTACGCTCGGTCAATGTGTAGCCGAGTGTCATGCATCTGTTAAGGGGGCGGTGAAATTTTGCATAATGCCTAGTTTTAAATCTGCTGATTTTCCAAGATTCCCTTGCTTGGGACATTGATCCACACACCGTAACATTGATTTTCTAAAGACATCAGAGCGTCAGCATCTTAGGCACTATATGTTACACCAAAGGTATTTAATATTGCTGCCGTTGCTTGCGTCCATTTCATAGGCGGCGGTTCCATTGGTTCTCACAATGCGATTGATTCTTACACCTGCTTGGGGGATGCGTTGGAGATAACTCTTCGCCCCCTCGGCATTCCATAAGGACTAAGCGGCTGGTTCCGAAACTGGAAGGCCAAAGATTATGACCTGGCCAATGGCCAAAGGTTGGAGCGAGGAATCAAAGCTGCTTCATTGATAGTCAGCAGCTCCGCGGCCTGATAATTTCCTGCGGATATCTGAGAATACCTATAGACCTAAAAAATATCGCGATACTTTAATGAGAGGATTTTCAGTAAAAATCAGAGTCTTGGTTGTGCAAGCAACAAGCCGAACTTCGCTGGGTTCCAGCTAGGACTAACAGCTGGCTTCCTTGCGAAATAGCGACGATAGTAATAAAAGAATAATAACGCAACTATCAGAGATAATCTCTTTCTAGGCACTTTAAGTGTACTGAAAAGGTCAAACTGGCGACTTTTTTTGAGAGGAGCCGCCGCCCTCCGCCTACCCAGCCTCAAGTGCAACTAAGCATATATAGTGGTGCTCTACGTGATCAGTACCGACGGGAATTTTCGAGAAAGCCGAAGCCTCATCAGGATGACAGTCTGTTCTAGAGTGTGGGCAGGACCGTGGAACCATGTTCGGTGCAATTCAGCATCGCAGTGCTCAACGGATCAACCGACAAGTGCTCGTCGGCACTTATTCGGACTCAATCCGAGTCCAGTGGAATGCTAGCTCATTCAATAAATTGAGGCTAATAAATAATAATAATAATATTAATAATGCACTTGATAAAGCATCCTCAGAGAACTCAATCTCTTTCTAGGCGCTTTAAATTTGCTGCAAAGGAAACGTGGTCGAATGGTGGGTGGTATCATGCTTGACAAATAACATGAATAACGTGGTTAGGGGTGACATGCACAGGGTCAGCATGCAAATGTGGTTAGTGGCAGCATGCCCAGTGTCAGCACGCATAAGCTCGCAAAGGACGAATAACAGGGACCCACTAAACGCTGTCCTAAATAGGTGCGTTTAAGCTCTTTAAATACGGTCAAGTCAGGGGATGTCATGAAGCAAGCCGGGAGTGAGTTCAAGGTCAAGGCTCATTCAATAAATCGAGGCAGCTCTTCGTGCCGTCGGACCCCCGTTTTTCAGGATCGTTGAGTGGTTTGTCGCTATTTTTCAAGGCTCGCGCGGGAGAGTCACTTGAGTCTTGCCCAGGTGTAAGGTGCTAAATCTTCACCACCCGGGTCGTGGGTTCGAGTCCTGCAGTGGTCGATCCTTTATTGACCGCTGAAAGTGATGGCGATAGCCAAGAAGGCTTTTCTGCTGCTATGTAAATGAAGCAGTTAAATCAGATGATTTATTTTGTGATTATATATAGTCGTTGGAAATCTGAGGACTTACGCACAGCTGTATTGCTTTGTTCAACTGATTATCTACGGATCGACTTCAAGGTTTTGTCGCTCACTTTCAGGCCCCTTCATTCTTTGGCTCCAGCCTGCCTATAAGACTCTCCCACAAGGCCAAGCAGCGTACCACCCGCTTTTCGCAAACTAACTGTTTACCTATACCTCGTATAAACCTCGAATCTTTTGGAGACCGTGCATTTAGTTCTTGTGGTCCCAAAGCCTGGAACTCAGTCCCGACTTCCGTAACGACATCCCTGACTTTACCACATTAAAAAAGAAATAAAAAACGCACCTATTTAGGACAGCATTTAGTGGGTCCCTGTGATTCGTCCTTTAAGTGCTTATGCGTGCTGACACTGTGTATGCTGCCACTAACCGCACTTTCTAGCTGACCCTGTACGTGCCACCCCTAACCATGTTATTCATTTTGTTTATTAAGCATAATGCCACTCACAATTCGATCGTGTTTCCTTTTCGGTGAATGTAAAGCGCGTAGAATGAGATTGGGTTCTCTAAGAGTGCTAAATCAAGTGTATTATTATTATTATCTACCGATGAAACATCTCTAATGCTGTTTCTCCATTCGTGTGTACTTCAAAAGGGCCAGCTACGCCACTAACAGTAGCCAAAGATAACAAGAGTATAGAAAATTTCTAGATATCAGACGTAGCATTATCCCCAAATCAATTGAACCATTCAAACATGCTCAGAACGATGAACTGAAGAGAGAAGTCGCCTGAATAGAATCGTTGCGCTCAGGCATTCGGAAAAATGTTCACGAGTCTCGCATTTGCTTTAAGCAATGGAGTGTCGCACATTTTAAACTTGGCATGAGCAATGAATACTATTCAAGTCTACATTGACCATGACAGAAGCCGTAGTTTAGGTTTCCCCAGTTTCAAGCGGAAAACTTGAGTCGAAGACTTCAGTAAAAGCAGACTAGGTGACAGCTGTTTTTAGGATGACCTAAGCTGATACTTAACCGCCTCTTTTGGATAGCGACAAACGAGCCTTTACGGCTATCAACACCACTTGCAGCGGTAAAAAAGGATCGCCCACCGCAGGATTTGAACCCCACGACCTCGAAACAGAGGCTGTGAAAAGCAACCGCCTTACCTAGTGTGCCATCATGGCTTACCAAGGTGCCTTGGCAGCCTGAACGTTTCTTAGATGGGCTGCGACAGCTTTAGCTGATCTGGAAAATGTGCAACTTTTTTAGCCGGCAGCGAAAGAGGAACATGGTTTTCTCCCACGATTAGCGCTTTAGCTAAGGAAGATCAGTTCGTTATAGTTACAGCTCGCTCGCAACAGTATAATTCGGAGATCCAGCGAACGCCCCACTGAGTCTGGAATTTCACTCAACTCTTTACTGAGTACGGAACCGAAAGTCATAGATTTAAATCAGGGTGATTCTAAGATTTTTTGCCGATGAGTGGACACAAATTATAACTCGGCGTTCCACGACACCTACTCCACCGTTGGGGGCACAAAGGGCAACCTTGCGGATTCTCGAATCATGCTGTGGACCATACCGTATGGCTAGACGCAAGACAACTATAGTGCTGCAAATCATCACCTTGCCATTTTATATACCATATTTGCCATGTCACAAGAGACTCGCGAGGTGCAATGCTATCGCATTGCACCTTGTCACAGCACACAAATCTAGAGAGCCTAGTCATGGACGACTGCTATATCGCAGATTTTAGCCCTGGTTTGTTGTGAACAGATTCATTATTTTCAGCAGCACGATCGATTACTGCAGGACTGTGAAGAGAGCGGCAGAGAATGGGCGGCCTCTGCTCACAATCTGATTTTCAATCTCACACCGATTCTTCGAACATGCACGCTTGCCGGTGTGGCGCGACGGTGCACGACACGCCGGTGGCGCTTACGTCGTCACGCTGCCGTCCGATATCCGGGTCCACTGCGAGCTCAATCCATGGCGTGACGTCATTGTGCGGCGCCGTCGCGCCGGACGTAGGCGGAAGCAGCCGCGCCGACCGTAATGCGCCCGCCCGTCGTTAGTAAATCAGTGCTATGCCGAAGTGGCTGCGAACCGCGAAAGTTCACGGCTGGGAGGGGGCGGGGCGGGCGGGCAGTACGAGCCAGCATGCGCCTTGGGGCGCGCGAAACGAGAAGCGGGACTGAAAGAAGAAACGAGAAGAAACGAGAAGAAGCGAGAAGAAATGAGAGCGGACTTTGCGAAAGCGAAGCGCAGCACGTGCGGCACGTGCGGCGGCGCATTTCAAACTGCTCGCCGCCCGCTGTCTCCTCGAGGCCTCCTGTCTGTCTCCTTCGTATCTCCTGAATTGATGCCGAGTCTCTTCAGCAGCAAGCTGTCAACAGCGGCAGTGACCTGCCGCCTCCTCGCGCGCAAAATTCTCCGCACACGGAAGTTCAGCCACGAAAGACGCCGAGAAGCGGCTGCTGTTCCAATGCGGCCTGAATATCGGTGCAAACTTGCGACGCTGCAGCGGCCTCTACTGCGCAGAAGTCCGCAGGCCCGCAAGCAAGCGCGGCGCTAGTTCTAGCCGACGCGTGACTAATACTGGTGCACAGTGGTGCACCCAAGGGGGTCGGGGGCCACATGTCCCGGGCGCTGGATCGGGGGGGGGGCGCCGAAATGGGCGCCTAATCCTGGGGAGGGGCGGGGCGGCGCCACCCGCGTAGCTCGTCCCCGTGCGTACAATATCCCAGGAATGCCACTGCTGGTGCAGCTGAAGCACGGCCAACGAGTCGCACGTGCAATGCGGATACGAGCGCATACGCCGACGGCAGCAGAATGCGGCAGGAAGAAAGAGCACCCACGCCCTACGAAAACAAGTGCACGCCGCTAACCAAGGCCAGCGTGTCGCACAAACATAGAGCGACACCCGCACAGTCCCAGCCGTAGCATACGACTGCTGATTCGTTTACCCATATCCGTCGTCGTCTCAACCGGCATTTCTACGTGGGACAACGGTCAGTCGTCGTACTCGGGCGGGCCGCGTCAGCAGCCCAACGACTCGGCAACGAACGGAAGCGAGCGCGGAAGGCTGCTGCTGCTGACTCCGCCCAGCTCTCCGCCGCGTCACGATACGGCCATGGCCTTCGGCCTCGCCTGCGGTCGTGCGCCGTTCGCTCCTCCGCCGTCCCGGGTCGTGGGTTCCAGTCGAGCAGCGGGCGATCTTTTATTGCCCACAGCAAGCGGCGCGGCAGCTGCTAAGGCACTTCTGCCTGCCTCTGTACAGACGAGGCTGCTGAATTAGCTGGCTAATTTTAATTAGCTTTTATAAGCTAGCCCTTGTTGTTCACTACTTATTTATCCTGCGATTATTCTGCATCTCCTGCTATTACGCAGAGCGTCACACTCAGTCATATTTTGGCTTCGTTACTTCTCCGCAGCCGTCTTACCTTGGCAGACGAAAGCGTCTCGTTAATCGACAGGAGAAGCTGATTACCGGCGTCCTAAATAGGCCGACGTAGCAACAAGCGCGCAGCGGCGCGACCTTTCCAGCAGCTGCCCGCGCTACCTCCGGGGGTGTCCTAGCAGCGCGCGTCCTTCCCGCGCGATCCGATTACCGCGGTGTCAGGGCAACGTTGCTAAGTTGCCGCCGTTTCCAGGCTTTCGCGCGGCCGTCGGACTCGATGTCGCCGGCCCGCCGGCCGCGCAACCATCCATCCAGCCACCCACCTGGGACGCCGACGGCTCGAGCGAGCACCTGCTGACCAACCGACCGAAGCCGGAGGGAGGCGGCAGCGCGGCCGACAAATTGCTGGCACGAAGGCGCGCGCGTAACGCGCGTCATGACCCGCAGCTACCGACCTGCCACTCGCAATCGCCGACGCGTGTGCGAGCGCTAGAAGGCTCTCTCGTCCTCCTCACCTAGACAGCTGTGCCCGCCGCTCTCGTACCGCCAGCCGTAGCCGCTCTCGGCGGCCGGGCGAGCGTCCTCACCGGCGGCAGATGCGCCGGAGATTCGTCAAAGGTGAAAGCTGAACGTTGACCTCGTTGCCCGATGCCGCGACCGTTAATTGCAAGGCGTGGGCTGACGGAGTGAGGCGCCCCTTCTGCAGAGTGCCGCTGGGCTTGAAGCGAGGCCGCAGCCTCCATTTGCCCCCCCCTCCACTGGCCAAGGCATGGCTCAGCGCTCGCGCTTCGGGGGCCATGATAGCCCAGGAGGTAAGAATTTCGCTCTTTACTCACGAGGTCGCGGGTTCGAATACCGCCACGGGCGACCCTTTATTGTCGACTGCATGCAGTGGTGGTAGCCGTCAAGGCTCTTCTGTCGCTGTTGAAATGAGGCAGTTGAATCAACTAAACCTTTTTTTAGAGCGAAAGTAAAGCGGTAGCTTGCCCGAGCCTCACTTGGGTCGTCTGCTCGAGCCTCGCTTTTTTGTCGTCCGCTCGAGCTCTGGCCGATGCCCAACTACGAAAGAGGCGCGGTGGCTCGAGCCTCCTCGACACCTCTTGCCACCGCCACCCTCATGAGCCACCTAAAGCATCGGATTAGAAAAATATTCATATGAGCCGCTCCTTCGTACACGCACAGTCGACGGCCGGGTTAGAAGCTCGAGTTTCCGAGGGCGCGAAGGCCAGGAGCGATTTCTGCACGCAGAGTGGCAGCAGCAGCAGCAGCAGCAGCAGCAGCAGCCCGAGTTCGCTACGCGGCGAGGCCGCCGTCCGAAGCGGCGATTTCCAGGCGGCCGGCGCCGAGGAGCGAGCCCGCTGTCCGCCCAGAGGAGAATGCGAGCGTCCGCCGATCGATTTTGCACTCGCCGCCCCAGGTCGCATTCCTGGGTCGCTGGAGCGCGATCGCTTTTGACGGCGTAGGAGCGCAGAAGCGGCGAGAGAAGCGGCAGAGATTTTTCTGCACGCATGAAGCGCTCGCCCGATCAAAAGTGGCAGCGCTTCTCTTCTCGCTCGATCTTGTCTCGAGGAGGTGAGAGACGAGCGGGATAGCATTTACCGCCGATTAGGCAGAAGCCTTTTTTTCGCGCGCACCGACCGCTGCCGAAGCCCAGTCAGCGACGCGATCGGCCAACAGCAGGCGCTGAGCTGCGCGGCGGCTGCGCTACGAGGCCCAAGCGCTGCCGCAGCCGCCGCGTCTGTACAGCCGACCGGGGCCGCATTCTCGCTGTGCGCTTGACAATCGCCGGCCGATCGAGACTCAATCGCTAGTGAGCGCCGTGCAAGCGAGTACCTTCATTCTGTTCGGGCGCAAAGGTTAATGAAAAAACCGGTGCCTATTGCGAAGCAAACGGTCAGCAACAGAACGTACAGCGCCGCTGCAACGGCAGCGCCAGCCGAACCGGCCGGATTATGGCGGATAATCAATTTTCGTGGTTATGCGATTGTACGCTAGCTTATGGCCGGAAGAAGCCGTATAAAAAGCGGGTACCCCGAGATAGGCTGAAGGTGGGATCTCAGACTCGGCGTTGGCATTGGAGCTGGTTTGAGCTCATGGCCACAGAGCTGTTGGTGTACGTCGTTGCCGCGGTCGAACGCCTGTAACCGTCAGCTGCTATAAAATAGAAGTGTCTACATTTTGATTGTGGGCTTGATGTGTTAAGAGTTAAGAGCGCTCATCGTCGCTTCCGTGTTCCTTCACCAACCGGCTTACATGCGTGCATCGGTGCAGCATCATACAATGTTCAGGCGTTGCCAACGTTCGTCGCGCGTCGGCTGAGACTAGCATCTCTACTAGAGCTGTCTTTGCGGCCTTATTCTGACCGGACGTGGAAGCCGCGCGCACGTTACCGTAACAGCGCTACTAGCGCGGCTGCCAGGTCGCGTTCTCTCCTTCGGCAATGGCCGACGGGCGTAAGACTGACGAAGTTGCATTATTGATTTGATTTGCCTCTGCCATCGTTGGTCACGGAAATTGGGCAACGCAATAAGCTCCGCGAACATTTTTGTATGCCTGAAGACGCTGCTGCCGCTTCGTTACATTGCAGGTCGAGATGTCGCGCACGCTCAGAGCTATTGTAGCGATGTAGCGAGTGTCACCAGAAGCGCGATTGTAAGCGTAAGCAGACAAAAAGAGCCTTTCTTCCTCTCGCACATATATAAAAAAAAAATATATATATGCATATGTATAAGCATATATATAATAATAATAATAATAATATTGCACTTGATAAAGCTCCCTCAGAGAACTTAATCTCTTTCTAGGTGCTTTAAATTTGCTGCAAAGGGAAATGAAATTGCATGGTAACCAAAATCATGCTTAAAAAAACAAACAAGATGAATAATATGGTTAGGGGTGACATGCACAGGGTCAGCACGCAAATGTGGTTAGTGGCAGCATGCACGGTGTCAGCACGCATAAGCACACTAAGAGCGAATCACATCGACCAACTAAATGCTGCCCTAAATAGGTGTCTTTTAAGTTCCTTTTAAATGTGGTCAGGTCAGGGGATGTTCTGACGCAGGCCGGGAGGGAGTTCCAGGCTTTGGGAGCATACGAACTAAATGAATGGTCCCCAGAGGATTTGATGTTTGTACGAGGTATTTGTAGACTGTTGGATTCCGAAAAGTGGGTGGTACGATGCTTGGCCTGATGGGGTAGTATATCTAAGAGATAGGCTGGAGCCGTAGAATAAAGGGACCTAAAAGTGAGCGACAAAACCTTGAAGTCAATCCATTGCTTGACTGGTAGCCAGTGCAGGTCGGCGAGAAGTGGAGTAATGTGGCAACTGCGACGCTCGCGACAGACAAGCCTAGCTGCAGAGTTTTGCACTAGCTGCAATCGCATGATCGCACATGCTGGTATATATATATATATATATATATATATATAATGTTAGATATATATGCATATATGTGTATTATATATGCATATGCATATATATATATATATATATATATATATATACATATATATATCGGTGTTAGGAGGCGTTTACAGTTGCACACAAAGCATCCGCCCTGCAGGTTAGTGCGCCTGCTCAGCAGCTGCTCAGCCTAGAGGCTTTATGTACTCTTGGCCTGGGATCTCAACTAGGATCAAATGACGATCGATGAAGTAGCAACTCTATCGCTGCTCAAACAGCAGCAACTGTCGGATACAGACGGGAGCAGCAGCTCAGCATCGGTGAGGGGGAGGGACGTTATCGTCATCATCACCATAAATAAATAAATCTTAGCTGATTAAACAGCCTCTTTTCGTATAGCGACAGAAGAGCCTTTACGGCTATCACCACCGCTTGCAGTGGCGATACAGAATCGCCCACCTCAGGAATCGAACCCAAGACCTCGGGAGATAATGATAAATAAATAAATAAATCTTAGCTGATTAAACAGCCTCTTTTTGTATAGCGACAGAAGAGCCTTCACGGCTATCATCACCGCTTGCAGTGGCGATAAAGGATCGCCCACCGCAGGAATCGAACCCACGACCTCGGTCCCGAGGTCGTGAAAGCAACCGCCTTACCCAGTGTGCCATCCTCGTCGGCCGCAGCACAAGCGGAGGCGGCATCCTCATCGCTAGCGGCCGCAGCAGCGAAGCAGAACCGGCAGCTGCTGCGTCAGTTCGATTGGATGGATTCCAACAACGGACCGGCGCGGAGCATTAGCGGTTTCGACGCTGAGGCAGAGGCAGCCGAGCTGCGACACTAGTCGGAGGGCCGACGCTGAAAAGTAGGAATCGCTCAGTCGAAGCAGCTGCTCCATAACTAGCCCTTTAGCTGTCGTGACCTCGAGCACTTCCCGAGGCGGCAGCCGCCGCGTTTCGGCGAGCGAACGACCGTGCAGCAAGCCAGCGATAATGACTCGTGAAATAATTGCGCTATTCGACCCCAATCTTCGCCGCGTCGTCGTCGCCGCCGCCGCCGCCGCCGCCGCTCACCGGGGCGCCGGCTTGGCTAGCCGGCAAATGGGCTCGCCGATGTAAACGAGCCAGCGGCCGCGGCGGCGAGCGCGTACGTACGGCGGTGGGCGTATACGTAGCTCTCTCGGGATACAGCCGCCGCCGGCCCGGCCCCCATGTCGTATAAGTGTCGCCCGCGCGATTGCTAGTTACGCTCGCTCTACAGATGTGCAGATGCCCGGCTCATGATGCGGTCGCGGAGAAATGCACGGTTAGGCGGGTCGTCAACGTCTCAAGCGGCGGCGGTTCGCGGCGCGATGGGCACGCGGTTGTTGGTAACGTACGTGCTGTTCTGTATCTGGGATGAGGGGGCGGGGCGGGGGGGGGGACGAGAGTAAGCCGGATTGGCTGCGATTCGCGAAGCCTCCGTGCGAGAGCGCTAGGCTTCATCGTCGGCCCACCCGTCGCTAGCAGACCGATACAGCGAACAGAGCCGCTATGGCTCGGCTAATGCTCGGGCGCAACCTTCGAACGACCGCAGGCTGCCGCTGCCGAGATCGGCACGTGCGCGGCGATCTGCACGCGCGAACAGCGCACGAACGCGAAACTAAATCGGGTTCGACGGAGCTTTCTCCCCTAAAATTCCCTAGCCCGCAATTCCAAGTTTTTCCTCACCCAGACAAGAATTATATAGCCGACCGTCGTCAGCCGCGAAGGCGTCGTTGCACGGCGGCAGCTTGCGGGCCGCCGTCCCCGGTCGACCTTGAGTCGGTTGAAGTCCGTCCCTCCGTCTAAGGCTAAGGCGCAAAACCCGATGCGTTGGGAGTTGCGTCGCTACCCCATGCGATATATCTCCATCAAAGCACCTTTATCGATCATTCTCGTGGACCAATAGAACGATCGGTATGTAAGTTGGCGCAAGCATCGTGAGTAGCGTAGGCTATTCGATGTAACTGCAGCTGTCCTGTTGGCCTTTCAGAAGAGTCAAGATCACCTTTTTTCACTGGCAGGAAATCGAATGTTGCTATCTTTCACGATCGGATTGACTTCAAGGTTTTGTCGCTCACTTTTAGGTCCCTTCATTCTATGGCTCCAGCCTATCTGTCAGATATACTACCCCATCAGGCCAAGCATCGTACCACCCGCTTCTCGGAATCCAACAGTCTAGAAATACCTCATACAAACCTTAAATCCTTTGGAGACCGTGCATTTAGTTCATATGCTCCCAAAGCCTGGAACTCCCTCCCGAACTGCGTCAAAACATCCCCTGACCTGACCACATTTAAAAGGAACCTAAAAACACACCTATTTAGGACAGCATTTAGTGGGTCCCTGTGATTCGTCTTTGATGTGCTTATGCGTGCTGACACCGTGCATGCTGCCACTAACCACATTTGCATGCTGACCCTGTGCATGTCACCCCTAACCATATTATTCATCTCGTTTGTTTTTCAAGCATGATTTTACTTACCATTCAATTGCATTTCACTTTACAGCAAATGTAAAGCGCCTAGAGAGAGATTGAGTTCTCTGAGGGCGCTTTATCAAGTGAATTATTATTATTATTATTATTATTATCAACTGGGTCAGTACTATGCACGGCAAAAATGCACCAAACCACTGCACAGAGTTGCGAGACTCTTGGTTTGATATCATTTAGTTCTAAAAAGGGAATACAAAGCTTATCTTTGAATCCATCTTCGGACTACTGTCTACTACCGGTCGTTAGTTTGAATCTATCGCCGCACGCGAGAGCCCGAGTTCGAGTCTCGTCGACTGCTGAGTGGATGCGTCTACGCCTTCTTCTTGGCACGAGAGTGCAGAAGCGGCGGCGCCTCCTCCTCTGTCTGCGCTGAGAGCCGAGCGAGCGGGACTGCTGCTGCGATCCAGCGTCAAAACGGGGATGGGAGCTGCGCAGTCGGCAGCGCCTTCGCTTCGCCGATCTGAGCAGGGGAGGCAACTTAAGGGCGGGCCACGCATGGTCAGTCAATAGCTCGCTCTGGGCTTTAGTTTGTCTTCTCCGCACCGCTGGGCAAGCAGCGCTTTCTGCCTGGGTAGCTGTGGCTTGAAATCATTAAACCTTCTGCTCTAAAGGACCTGTTCCCTCTTAGCAGACGCCCCGGACTTCCCCGGCCGTGTTCAGCACCAGAACCCTAGCGGCTTCCCGAAACCGAACACGCGGTACGTCTACTACGGTGATTAACTTCCTGGTCGCGGCCACCTTCGAAGCGCTCCATTTTCACGGCGAAGTTATCGCCCCTTTATCTCACCAACCTGCGGCGTTCCGACTGCGGGTGAGCTCTCGGCGGCGACGCTTAAACGCCTCGCGGCGGCCGCTCGTTGAGGTACTACTGCTTTCTCCTTTGAAAGACTCACTGCCGTACGGCTCCGATAACTAGTAATCGCTTCGTAGCAACGTTCCGCGATGCAGGTTCCTCCCGTTTGGCAAAGATTCTCTGTGACAACGTATACACTGGGTATATGCCTGTATGTATACAGTTATACACGTATGTATACATTCACAGATTTGATACAATAAAGGGCTGTACATAAAAACATATGTACATGAGCATAACAAATGAATTTTACGTACTCGCTATCAAAGTATATAATTTTCGATATACCTTAGTCCATACGTCTCTCAAACAAAAGCCACAATGTTTCTTTAGCCGGCGCGGACTAACGGAAAGCGAGCTCGCACAATTTGCGAACGCTGAGATGCATCCTCATAGCTGACATTTACAGTTCATGACAGCTAAATGCAAATTAGGCTCTATTTCGTTAGATAAAGAAATTAAAAAAATTATTTCAAACATCTTAGTTTTCATTTCCTTTTTAAGTATTTTTGCTACTTTAAGAAAGAACTGAAAGATTGCCCGGCTGGCTCACGAGCTACGCCAGCGAACAATGAAGCTCGCCTTACGTAAATGTGTGTATCTCCGCTGTAACTCCACAAAACCATAAAAGACTATGTGGGCGTTACGCAGGAGAGTTTTGTATAGCGCACTCGCAGCATAAGCGGCTTTCGGTACGCATTCGGTAGCCAACAGACTTCGTCTCACGCAAAAAAGAGAAAGTGGGAAGCATAGCAGAGTCAGGAGAGAAGTTAAAGTAGTGAATAGCATGGAAGTAGCAGCTCAAGACCGCTGAAAAGGATGAGCTATTGTCGGCAGCAGGAGAGTAGTCGTCGTTGCGTAAGAATTGTGGAAGCGAGTTTCACACAGTCTTGAACCTGCAGAGCTAACGCTTCTGTCGCCAGCGGTCTTTAAGCGGAGGAATGGAACAGCTAATTTATTGTCCGTACAGGACCTAAGGGCACGGGGAGGCTGAAAATGATGCAGCAGTTCAGCTAGGTACGAAGGAGCCAAGCCGTGGTAGGCCTTGTGGGCCAGCGTAAGAAATTTGCTCTGTATCCGTTGCTCAACCGGTGTCCATCCTAGCTCTTATAGAAAAGGAGACACGTGGTCAAACCCCTGGGACTTGAAGACTAGCCTTGCAGCCATATTCATAGTCAGCTGCAGTGGCCTAGTTGCTTTCTTTGGTAGCCCAGCCAAAAGGGAGTTACAGTAATAAAGCCGAGACAGAACTAAGGAGCTAGTTAAATTTTTGCAAGCCACTGTGGAAGACAGCTCCTAATCTTGGATAGGGATCGGACGTGATGGCTAGCTGTAGAAGCAGTCTTTTGAGGCAGCTATCGAAAACGACACCTAAATTTCGAGCACGTGGTGATGGTCGCACAACAGCATCGCCTATAAGAAGAGCAAAGCCTTTTAATCCAGCCACACGCTTAGGGTGTTCCATGAGCAGCAGCTCGGTTTTATCGTCATTTAGTTTCAAGAAGTTTTTCCGACATCAATGATCGAATGTCGGCAAGGCAAGCATTCAGTTTATCAGTTGCTGCAGCAGACTACGACGGTTTGTATGACAAATGCAGCTGATTATCGTCGGCATAAAAGTGACATCCTATTCCACGGGCCTTCCAATGCAAAGTTGGAGTTTCCTTGAATTTTTATGAACGGGTACACGCTATTATGTTTAAATAAATAAATATATAAAATATATAGATATCCTAACGCGACTCCTGCTTAACCGATATGAGTAAATGGCTGCGGCGAGGCAGAGTTTCCAAGAGCTCGATGCCCAAGTGACTGTCGATGCACGATCGGTAGCTAGCGTAGCAGCTCTTCGTAGTACCAAGCAGAAAAACGAGTGAAGAGCAGAGGTGGGGACGGAAGGTCAGGCGGAAGAGCACAGGTGGGGGCGGAAGGTCATACGGAAGAGCACAGGTGGGGGCGGAAAGTCATGCGGAAGAGCACAGGTGGGGGACGGAAAGTCATGCGGAAGAGCACAGGTGGGGAACGGAAGGTCATGCGGAAGAGCACAGGTGGGGTCGGAAGGAGCATTTGGGCGTAAGTAGCACACGCTGCCTGTAGGTAGCCTAAAAAATCGTGTTCCAGATTCAGCTGCAGGAAGGAGATATAAAAACTCGCTAGCGCCAAAGAGCCGATAAAGTGACTCCAGAAACTTACAGTCCACAGATTGAAGGTACATAACGTGCCGCCGGCAGTCCTCAAGCAAAGAGAATAGAGACGGCGCGGCAGCAAGCCAGCAGCCACAGTATCCAGGAAGCCGTTGCGCGCCGGCGTGTCACTCACGTCGGTCAGGGAGGGCATGCTTGTGCATGTCCACTGATCGACCTACAGCTTCCGCGGCAAGTCCTTCGTAAGGAAAACGAGTCGTTCAGCAGAATTAACGCCGATTTATCGACGCCGACCGACGGCCCAACTACTCTCTCCAAGCGGCGGCCGCTCTCGTAACGTCGATTTGAGCGCATGGTCTTTTCGGGTATTTAAAGCCCCTACTCACTTTCGGGAATTTAAAGCTCCTACTTTTCAGAGGTGCAGCATCGCCGCCACCCCGGTCGAAATCGCAGCGCGCACGCGCCCGCGCGGACTCGGCGCGGCCGCAGGCTGCATCACATAGCGTCGTTGAGTCGCCGCGTCAACTGAGACTCGCTATCTGCACGGGCTCGAGCAGCTTGCTGGAACCGGAGTTAAGAGACACCTTCAGTTACCTCGACGAGCGAACGCCGATGCCGACTCGCAGCGGCTAGCGCCTTTGGAGTGCGCAGCGCAACCATGCGCTCATGCTACGCGGTCGCGTCCTTGACCTGACGTCGCGCCGCGCCTGCAGCGTCCGCACCAGGGCCTGCCAGAACGGGGTTCGATAGCCCTGTCCAGGAGCGGGAAGTACTCGACGCTGCTCACGGTAGAGTGAAGCTGGTTCCGCCTTCAAATGAAAACTAATTTAATAACAATGCGCTACATACGGAGGGAGGCAGGTAGGTACATAACATTGCATGGCGCGAGACCGGACCGCATCACACAGCTAAGGGGGAGGGGCGCTCCTGGCCCACTTCCGCGGTCCTGCTCGCTGATTGGATGGTCTTTCGCGGGGCGTTGCCCTGGGACTCCTGGCGATAACGGCGACCCGTGGCTACTACTGCGTTTCGCGACGTCGCCGCGGTCGTGAGCAGAGACCTCCGCATTAGAGCCGAGTCATTTCCACGAGGTTGTCATGACTGAGTGAGTAGGACTTGCGCTAATGTCCTCGGCCAACGTCCCGAGGTAAGTGTCGGACTGGCGGTGTTTGTTTACAAATGGCTACCCGGAGGGACGCGGCGCGCTAATGGAGGCCCGCCTACAGGTGGTCGGTCGGTGGTCGTCATCCCAGCGCTGCCATCTCTTGGCGCACGCGCGCGCGCGCGAAAAATCCCAACATATGTGCGCCGCTGGGCGCAGCTGCGAGCCGTGCGGTCGGTCGCCGCGGGTTGGTGGCGGCGGCGGCGGCGGCGGTTGGGTGGGGGTCGGAGCGGCACCAGTGCGTCGCAGCCCGTCTGCGACGCAATAGCCGCTTCTCCGCCTGTCAGTGCCGTCGGTCGACGCTCTCGCTCTCCCCCCAAGAGGTAACGGCGGCCCAACGTTTCGCGCGAGAGCGCTCGAACGAGCGCACGCCGGAAAGGAAGCGGCGGCGGCGGCGGCTACGCTAGAAGCCGCGGCCGCGCATTGTCGAGCGCGCTCGCTCGCTCGCCCCGCAGAGCCATTGTGTTCTGGAGGCGGCGTATCGTCTTTCGAGCGCTCGGCGGCGGCTCGCAGCGAGCGACGCCGGCTGGCGCGCGAGGTTAAGCGATGTCGCGCTGCACCGGCCGGCTGCCCCGACGCGACTCGGGAGCGCCCTGCGCTGCCCTGATGCGACTCGCGCGCGGCGAGGCGAACGCTAGATCCCGTCCATCGCCGCCGCCGCCGCCGCGGGCCCCGTTCGGAAAGCGCCGGCGCCGCGCTGGGCCCCCCCCCCCCGCACGCGTAGCGATCCTCTCTGCGCGAGGGCGCCACGGCTGTGGGGCGCAGCTGTGGGTTGGGTAAGGGGGTGGTAAGCGGGCGCTACGACACGGGCTCACCCGCTTCCGACGGATGCCGGGTTATGCGAGCGGATAGGAGAGGCTGCGTCTGCCGTCCGAGCGAGCTCTACGCCTAGCCTCCGTTGGTAGGAAGGGGCCTTCCAGCCCCCACCCCACCCCCGGCGCCGCCAGCGATCCGTCGCCGCCAACTGTCAGCCGCACTCGCCGGGTTAGCCGGCTGCTGCCGTGGTTGAAGAAACCCAGAGCCTTTCGCGTTTTGCGCCTGGCGTATGCTTTTTTTTTTTATTCCGCCAGCGGTTGCCGATCGGGCGGTCGCGACTTCCGGCGCCGGCCGAGCCGTGGCCTTCGCCGCTGGTGGCGGCAGTTGCCCTTCGACGGGTCGGCTGAAGTTGCCAGTCGTTCGGTGGCGGCTCGGACCCGTGCAGCGGTAGCTCGACCGTCAGCACCGGCTGCCCACAGCGGTGCTGACGGGAACGGCGGCGGCGTAGTGCGGGTGCAGCTGGAAGCCATGTTGCTGAATGCGTTGGATTTAGTGCAGCATGGATTATATTGATTGGGAAGGATTATTTTATGCAACGCGATTTCTTTCGAGACAATGGCGGTGTTTTGGGCTAATTGTTCATCGCCGCACGGGCGATTCATCAGTGCGCTTGCAGACTACCGTTGGGGTAATGGCGCCAGCTAATTAATCGGTGAAAACACGCAATTCATTATGGACAATGATTCGCGATGCAAGCGCTTCTGACATTGTCGCCAGCCCTTTTATCATTGACGAAATCGCCCCTGTTTTCTTATAAACAACTCCGGACGCCGACGGTGCGTCCACGCGGCTTTTGTGATTTCGGATTAATATCGAGGGTGGCCCGTGCGGCAGAGCTGGCGCTCGAGCACTCGCAGCGGGAGACTGACTGCAACGACCTGTTGTGTTGCCCTCGTGGCGCGAGGGGGCGGTGATTTCTCGCACCCCGGGCTCGATAATACCGGTTGTTTCACTTTGGGTTTGCCTTTAGGCCATGATTGGAAGTGCCGAGTTGCTGAGGCGAGGAGGGGCCGGTTGGCTGGAGCGGGTCCGAGTACGACAACCGGTTCATTTCCGAGAGCCGTCGCCGCGTGGCTTTTCTCGCACTCGCGAGGTCGCGCTTAAACGAGCCAACGTTCGCCCGAGCCGAGCTGCCATTCTATTTCAGGCTGCAGTCAAGTTAAGTCGTGCAGTAAGGGGGCTCTCGCACCGGAATTTCACACTTGCCGCTGTACACTAGCTATACTGCAGCCCCAACCGCCACCCTCCTACCGAGGGCGGTATTTCGCTGAAGTCTCACGCACTCTTGGGTAGGTGCCGTTTAGTAGCCTAAGTAGAAATAACGGTATGTACACCGGATGCTGCTATTGCACAAGTAGCAGGCATGCTGTTGGGTGATCGATGCGTCAGTAACAGCATCGTTTGATGGTTAGCTATCGATAACCGGGACTTTTGTCGCAGAGGGAGATTTTCTACTTCCCGAACAAAAGCAATTTTTCTACGATCGCTCAGGTGGAGCAATCACGAAGAGAAGATTTCCTACAAGAAGGACGACCCAATCAGGACATGAGCAGAGCAGAAGAGGGGCCGCATAGCAGCTTTTAAGCGTGGCGAGAGAAGAGTAAGAGAAGGACGAGGGGAGAAGTTAACGAACCTTGATGCTCTAGGTTCAAATTCCCGAATGCCTCTTGTTAAACAGTCCACGAATGCTCCAGGTTCAATTTTCCTGGTATCCTAGTTACGATTTCTTGGATGTTAGTGATCCGAGTGTATGAATGTGTATTAATGTCCGTGGATAGACCAGGTTCAATTCGTTTGATGTTCCAGGTTCAATTCCTTAACGTCTCCTGAACTAATTCCTTAAATTCCTCCAGACAGCATATCAGGTTTAGTTTGCTAGACAACCGAGGCATATCCTTCATCAGTTGAAGAAAAGCATTGATCACGGGCAAGGACTCAGTTCAAAGTAACCCCAACTGTTCAATTGCTGTTTGATTATTCGTAGCAGCTTTGATAGTTGAGAGAGAGTGAGAGAGAGAGAGAGAGAGGAAGGGAGGGAGGGAGAGGGAGAAAGGAAGGGAGGGAGAGAGAGAGAGAGAGAGAGAGAGAGAGAGAGAGAGAGAGAGAGCAGAGAGTTAAGTGTGTGTGTGTGTGTGAGAGAGAGAGAGAGAGAGAGAGAGAGAGGAAGGGAGGGAGGGAGAGGGAGAAAGGAAGGGAGGGAGAGAGAGAGAGAGAGAGAGCACAGAGAGCAGAGAGAGAGAGAGAGAGAGCAGAGAGTTAAGTGTGTGTGTGTGTGTGTGAGAGAGAGAGAGAGAGAGAAAGGGATAGGGATCAGAAGAGCGGAGCAGAGAGACAGTGAGGGGCGTGAGGATGAGAAGGAAGGGAGGGATGGAAGAATACAAGGAGGGTAGGAGGAAAGAGTGGAGAGGGCCAGTGAGGGAGGGAGGGATGGAACTTTGCAAAGGCAATTCGCGAGCAGCTCGAGTTTAATCTCTTCGAGGGACTCGAGATGCACAGGTTGCAGCCTTTTCGACTGTTGGCTGACCATGTACGTAGTTGGTCAAACAGCCTTTTTTTAGGCAGCATAGCTGTCTGGCCGGTCGTTGACACACTTGCACAAATCTCTCTCAACGCGATGCTAACGTTTCTCTTAAAGCAAAATGGCACTGCGTGCACGACGTCACAGACGTGCCCGCGGCAGACATTAATAGGTCACAGAGTCGACGCCACGTGTCGGTGCTCGCGATAAAAGCGACCCAGCAAGCTACTTGCACCCAAGCTATAGACGAGGATGTCGGGCGAGGGTCTTTACGATGTGTTGTTGAGCTGCACGCATTGTGGCGACTCGGCTCGACTCAGTGACGTCTCCGATCACGTGTCCGCTCTCGTTTGTCCGCTCGCACTTCATGCAACACTCGGACCGGCGTAGGCGTCGCCAGCTGCTGGCACTTCTGTGCGACCAGTTGCTGATGCCAGTTGCCCAAGGCCACACCATGCCTCCTACGGCAGCCTTCACCAGCCGCTCACCCACTGCTTGGCTCTTGCCACCGTCCGCGTGTTGCAGGCTATGAACTCGGGCGTTGGTATGGGCTCGGCAAAGGGAGAGCTGCCAACGTTTCGCATCCAAGCCGGCACTCCACTTCCGATGGGACCGCAGCTGCCACCCGTTGCACCGCCTCCGAGACCGCCACAGCAGTCGCCAGCCGCCATGGCCGGCGATCGTGGCTCAGTGGCAGGCGTCAGCCTGCCTGCCCTGGTGCCTTCACCTCGTCAGGTCGCTGCGCAAGCCGCTCTGCTGCGTGACGGCATCGGGCCACCTCCACAGCAGCCTCTGCAGTCGGCCTTGCGCCCAGCCAAGCAGCAGCAGCAGCAGCAGCAGCAGCAGCAGCAGCAGCAGCAGCTACTTCAGCAGCAGCAGCAGCAGCAGCAGCAGCAGCAGCAGCAGCTGCTGCTTCAGAAAGGTAATGTGCTCTGCCGAAGGCTCGACCGATATGGCAGGCGCGTGAGGCGGCGGCGCCGCAGTGTTAGGTGTTAGCAAAAGCGCTGCTGATGCCCACGTCTCTGGCAGGAGACGATCGCCGGCGCAGCCGAGGGTTTGCTGTGCCCCTGCTGAATTGTTTGCTGCCGCTCACCAAAACCGACAAAACTGCCGCACGCATCCGCACGTCGGCAATGGCCGTCGCCGCGTCTGCTGTACACCCGAACGGAACCTACTTATAGGCATGCGGCACAGAGTGGCCGCCAAGCCAGCAGCAAGGCAGCCGATGATGTTATCGGGTGCCGTGACCAGTGACGGTGCTGCACGTCTGCTCATCCGTTCACGGCTGCGCCCTTTCCTCATCCTCTTCTCCCTCCTCTCTGTCCTCCTGCTCGTCCTCCTGCTCGTCCTCCTGCTCGTCCTCATCGTCGTCCTCAGCCTCGTCGTCTTTGTCCTCAGCCTCGTCTTTGTCCCAAGCCTCGTCTTCGTCCCAAGCCTCGTCTTCGTTCTCAACCTCGTCGTCGTCGTCCTATTGTTCCCACTCTTCCTTCCTTCCTCACATTGGCGGGTCCACTTAGCCGCTGGTAAGTCAACCATTGTGTCTGTCTCGCTGGGAAGATCGGGTGGCTGGTATTGGTCGGAAGTAGTTTCCGCTGTGCGTGGGTGCATGGCGACAGCTCCTGTGGCCACAGCAATTAGCAGCATTTGGCGGCAATAGACTGGCCACTAAGCGAGGTCTCTCTGCACGCTCGGCTGGCTGGCGCTGCGCTCCACGAAGGCCCACTATCAGTTCGCTCCAGAGTGCTGTCCAGGCCGCCCAGGTTTGTGCACTGGCCGCCGGGCGCACGCAGCATGCTACCACTTCAGCTGGGGCTGCGCGTAATTTCTCAGGTGACGAGGTTACTGCAGTGCCGGGCTAATTTGGCAGTCGGCCGGCCTGCCGCTGACAGCCAGCTGGTCTCGCTGTCCCTTCAGTGGCTCGTTCTTCGGTCTGTCGTTCGGTAGTCGGCTGCTGCTGCTGTCAAGTCATGCTGCTGCTGCACTTGCCTCTGCCACCACTGCAAGCCACCATAATTTCATGCCCAGCCTAGAGAGCTTCATACTTGCTCTCTCACTCTCCATCTCATCTGCCATTTCTTAGATGGCCTCGCTGGAGTCACTGCTACTGCCTATGGCCACTGGTCACTGAAAGCTGGCTGCTTTGCACCAGCGATACATGTTTAGTATGTTTTGCACTTATGCCATAACTCCTTATAAATATAAACCCAGGCACACTGCAAAGCCAAGATGAACGCCAGTCGATCACTGGAAACTCAGCATATTCCGAACTCAAATGTCTCTTTCTTCTCACTCACCATCTGTCTGTATCTTTGTCTTCTTTCGGTGTTTGTCTCTCCACCTCTTTCCCTGGTCCCTTCTCGGTTTACTGCTCTTCTCTGTCTTACCTAGTACGTTTAAACAATGAGTGTCTATCTCGATGTCTGTCTCCAAGAAGTCTGCTGGCTATGCATGGCAAAAACTGCTTAGGCTTTGAGTGTGCTATAGAATACTCTTCTGCGTAGCACCCACCGAATCTCTGTGGCTTTGTGGAGTTACAGATAAGATACGTGAGTTACATTACATTCATTCTCTCTCTCTCTCTCTCTCACTGTCACACATTGGGCATTATGGGTGGTGTGGAATAATAAAAATAATAATAATGATGCACTTGATAAAGCTCCCTCGGAGAACTCAATCTCTTTCTAGGCGCTTTACATTTGCTGCAGAGGGAACCGCGATTGAATGGTGGAAACTTTTCATTTGATGAATCTATCTTTTGTGCTTTGACAGCAGTGGCGTGTCGTTGCAGGCTATGGCGCCGCCGGCTATCCGCTGTCGCTGGCACCGACTACCACCACTGTCGGCCCACCGTCGCAGCAGCAGAGAGCTCCGCAGCTGCCACTGTACAGCAGCCAGAGGGCGCAGCCGCTCTCGAGTCACGGCGGCGGCGGCATTCAGATGCCGGGTCAGATCGGAGCCAGCTTGCGCCTGCCGAATCACTCGCTGGCCAACTACTCGCCAACGCCTAGCGAGGTGTCCAACATACGCATGACGCCGACGGCCAATCTGGCGCCCACGCCTGCATCAGGCCGGCAGAGCGTCATCACGCCCCGAATGCCCTCTGACCACCGCAGTGGCGGCGGTGGCAGTGGCCACTTTCTGGAGCCGACCGTGCCGCCTCCGCGCAGCGAGTGGAACGCCTACCGAGTGCTGCCGTCTCTGCAGGCGCAGCAGCAGCAGCTGCTGCAAATAGAGCAGCAGCAGCAGCACCAGCAGCAGCAACAGCAAGCCGCCGTGGCGGCTGCAATAGCCGTGATGGATCACAGTGGCATGGATGCGGGCAGCGGCATGTTCCTGCCGCCCGGAAGCTCAATGTCGCTGTACCATGCCAGCAACATGTCGCTGTCGCCATTTCCCATTGACCTGTCTCCTGGCCACTCGCTGCTGTCGAGCCCGCGACACTCGGCCAGGTCTCACATGTCCGTGTCTAAGAAGCGAGCGCTGTCCATCTCGCCGCTGTCATCCGAGGGCCTCGACATCAACTCGATCATACGCACGTCGCCCACGTCGCTGGTGGCATACATCAACGGCTCGCGCTGCTCGTCCGCTGCAAACGCGGCGTCACCGTACCTGGGCGCTGCCAGTGGCTTCGGCCTGGCCTCGTCATCGGCAGTGGGGCATCATCCGTTCGTGTCCAGCGTTGGTCACCTGACTCCACGACAGATGACGCCCACGACACCTGTGCTTCTGCACCTGCAGCACGGCCAGCAGCAGCAGCAGCAGCAGCAGCAGCAGCAGCAGCAGCAGCTCTCCCTTGTCGCCAAGCGCGAGACGGACAGTAGTGGCGATGTCCTTTCAAAGATGGCTGCCCTCGAGCGGTCGGCGTCGCGAGGCTACACGACTCTGGACAGCAATCATGCAGTCGTGCTGCAGCGCGAGGGCCCGTATGTAGAGCAGCAGTACATCATGTGCAAGCAAGAGGTGGGCGAGCACGACTCACAGTCGGCCAGCTGCGCCGGAGAGACCGACCAGGCATCAATGGCCTCGACCTTAGCGAAGCTGCGCGATAGCCGCGGAAGGGGTGGCGAGGCTGGCAGTGGCAGTGGCTACAGGCCGGAAAAGCAAATGCCGCCCACGACGAGACACCCACCTCTGCCGCCAGGCGGCGCGCTCATGCAGAGCACGCCTCGCCGGCCGCCAGTGCATCCGGTGGCACATACTCCTTCGGCGGGCACCTTGGCTGCGGGCAACATTGGCGGCAGCGTCGGGCAGCCGCCGCCGCCCTACCATCAGGCGGTTCACGACCAGTCGTTGCGCGCGACAGCCGTCGGTGTGCATGACGAGAGCGGCGTGGCATCAGGCGACGATGACGACGACGACGATGACGACGACGAGGAGGAATACAGCGACGACGAGCAGGACGCTGAGGGCACTTCGGGTCAGCATGTCGCACCCGTCTGCCACTGGGCCGAGTGCGGCCGCGGCTTCGGTGTCAAGGACGAGCTGGTGCGGCACGTCGAGAAGGCGCACGTCGACCAGCGCCGTGCGGACGACTTCACGTGCTTCTGGCGAGGCTGCAAGCGCGAGCACAAGCCGTTCAACGCTCGGTACAAGCTGCTCATACACATGCGTGTGCACACTGGTGAGCGGCCCAACAAGTGCACGGTACGTTGCCGCCGGCGCGTGCCGGCTGCTGAGCTCTTGCTACCTGCGTGCTGTCTCTGCATGTGCGCCGCAGTCACTGCTCACTGATAGTGCTGGGACGGGCCGGGTCTGTAGGAGCTGTTCTCAAATCTCAAAAAGGGTAGACTGACAGTCATAGTCAATTAAACAAAGCAAGAGAGTGATGGAAGAATAAGAGAGAGAGAGAGAGAGAGAGAGAGAGAGAGAGAGAGAGAGAGAGAGAGAGAGAGAGAGGAGGAGGAGGAGGAGGAGGAGGAGGAGGAGAAGAAGAGGAGAGAAGGAGAAGAAAAAGAAGAAAAAGAAAAAGAGAGGGTAAGAAAAGACAGGAGTGAGATGGAGAGCATGAGAGGAGAGAAAACAAACTAGAGATCGAGAGAGAGAGAGACAATGTGTGAGTAATATAATTTATGCCCATCTGTAACTTCCGAAAGCCACACGGACTAAGTGGGTGCTACACTGGAGTTTTCTGTGGCTCACACAAAGCCTTGGCAGCTCTCACTGGAAACTCTCTCTCTCTCTCTCTCTCTCTCTCTCTCTCTCTCTCTCTCTCTCTCTCTCTCTCTCTCTCTCTCTCTCAAAAGAGAGAGATGGGAGAAAGAGGGGTAGAAAGAAGAGAGGTAAATAGAGGAGAGAGAGAGAGAGAGAGAGAGAGAGAGAGAGAGAGAGAGAGAGAGAGAGAGAGAAATGGAATGAGAAGGGAGAGATGAGGGGAGAGAAGAGAGGAGAGTGAAGATAGTAGAGAGAAGAGAAGAGAGAGTACAAATAGGCGGAGAAAGAAGACTTATATCGAGATATTATTGAGATATAAAGATTATCGAGAGAGAGAGAGAGCAAGAGAAAGAAAGAGAGAAGAGAGAGAGAGAGCAGGACAGAGTGAGTAGAGCCTGGCGTGTGATGGTATGTTAAAGTCACCGTGTGGTATGTGCGCACGAGCGTGTGCATGCATAAGGGCACTGTGCTCAAGTGAGAGAGCAAGCACGAGAGATCCTAGAAGCGAGGCAGAGAGAAGGATTTAGAGTGAGGCTGAGAGCATGGGCAAGAGGCAGGCAGGGAGTTGTTGCAGCGGTGCTGTTTGCTTGGGCCGTCGGCTGTGCGGCACGCCGAGTATTTGTGGTGCACTCGCTTGACCGTTGCGTTGACACACTCCTGGTCTTATTGCTTGCTCAGGGCAAGCCCCTGCAGGCACTAATGTTTGTGGACGCGCGAAGAGTGCTCTTTCGGCATTCGTCAGAGCCAAGAGCAGCCGACGTGTTTGGTCGTGACATCGCGCGGCAGTGTGTGATCACTGCTCTGGCCTCGATGTCGCTGTGCAGGCCTGCCGGGGGCAGAGGAAGGGCTGGGGCAAGGAAGGGAGGAGTCCCGCACAAGTCTCGTTCATGTGCAGCCTGACCGTGCGTGCCGATTCATTCGCCAAGCGTGCTACTCGCGTGTCATCATAATTGATCACGTCTAGTTCAGCATGCAGCATCAAATTTCTTTTAGTATGATGGCTGCAACAAGTCGTTCTCGAGGCTTGAAAACCTAAAGATACACCAACGCTCACACACCGGCGAACGTCCGTACAAATGCACGTTCGACGGATGCAGCAAAGCGTTCAGCAATTCGTCAGATCGAGCGAAACATCAGAGGACGCACGTAGACATGGTACGTGAGCCCGGCCACCCCTCCGGGCGCAGCTGCTGCTCACATGAGGCACCATCTCTGCCGGTCGTCTGCCGAGCTTCAGGCGCGCGTGAAAGCAAAGCTTAGAGCTGATTCAAGCTCAGCCTCATTTACAGCAAAGCGCGGCTAAAGAGCCTTGACGGCTGCGTCCCCACTGCTTGCAGTGGCAACACAGGGCTGCCTGCTCTACAGGACTCAACCCCGCGACCTGGGTCGTGAAATGTGGGCACCTTTCCCCCAGGGCTAAGACCCAGAGTGCAAGTGTGCACCAGCCCCGCTTTGGCCTCTCTGCCTTCTAGAACATGTCGAAAGGCTACGTCGAAGCATAGCGTTGCCTGCGTGAATCGGCTGTTCGTCAATAGCAGGATTGGATTTGTTCATAGGCAGACGTGCTCTTCTCTGCAGGCCTGCCTTCGGTGCGAAAGTCAAAGAGACTTAAGGGGAGTTAATAGGCAATAGCAAGTCGGACTCACGAGAGAGGGCTGCAGTTTTTCTAAAGTTGCCAAGCTGTGGAGTTTCAAAATATTTGCATATACAACCCCATTATCACGTGCCGATACAACTTGTTGCGAGTTGCCGAGGAGTCCTGTAACAGTCCGTCGATCCTTCGTTGCTGTGTGTGTAGCCATGCGCCTGCCGAGCAGACAGATGTGAAATACCTTTGTAGTGAGCTGCGAAAGCTCACTCCGTTCAGTGTTTGCGGCTACTACTTGCGTGAGACGACCGACAGCTTTCGTGTGTGCTAATTGGAAATGATGCGGGAGTTGTCAGTCATTGATAATTCGTATCCCCTCATCGCAGCACAGTTTGAAAGAAACTGCATCGATAACACTTCTGGCACCCAAATACCTAACTGTTGTAAGTAAATTGGATAGGTTCGTAAGAAAGCTCGTCACCTATTGCCCTCCTCTGACACCAGGACGTTGAGAAAAGCATAGTCGTGTGACACCACGTGACGCCGGCGATTTCTGGCCATGCCCAATCAACGTCACAGTTTAGATCCCCCCCTGAAAAAATCCCGGCTAGAGCTTCGACCAAGATCACGGTCTCATGAGAAGCCAGTCTGCCGGAATATGACTGCAAAGTGTCGACTTGTAGTTTCGAGGTCGAGCAAATTTTTCGCCCACCGGTGCCAGAGTGCCTTTACCTTTTCCCACAAACGGGGAGGGGGAGGGACTGTCCCACTGACTGCAGCTGAGTCGCTGCCACTGCATGTTCATTCTATTCAGCATTTTGTGGTTCTTGTTTTGATGTCAGGCCTATTGCTTATGTAGGTATCTCCGTCTTTAACTCCACAGAGCCACAAAGACCACATCAGTTTTACGAAGGCGAGTTTTGTATAGTGCACTCATAGCCTAAGCTGCTTTCGGTACGCATTCAGCAGCCAACAGACTTCATCTCCTGCAACAAAGAGAAAGTAAGAAGCATAGCTGAGTCAGGAGAGCAGCTAAGACAGTGAGTAGCATGGAAGTAGCAGCTCAGGACGACTGGAAAGGATGTGTCATAGTCGGCAGCAGGAGAGTAGATGTTGTTGCATAAGAATTGTGGAAGTGAGTTTCACAGTCTAGGACCAGTAGAGCTCAAGCTTCTTTCACCAACGGTCTTTGAGCGTAGGAGTGGAACAGCTAATTTATTGTCCACACAGGACCTGAGGGCGTGAACAGGCTGAAACTGGCGCAGCAGTCCAGCTAGGTACGAAGGAGCCAAGCCGTGGCGTGCCTTGTGGGTCATCGTAAGAACTTTGCTCTGTATCCGTTGCTCAACCGCCATCCATCCTAGCTCTTTCAGCAAAGGAGACACATGGTCAAACCTGTGGGATTTAGCTTTGCAATCATATTCAGCCCCAGCTGCAGTGGCCTGGTGGCTTTTTTCGGTAGCCCAGCCAAAAGGGAATTACAAGAATCTAGCCGAGATAGAATTAAGGAGCCAGTTTAATTCTTCGCAAGCCACCGGGGAAGACAGTTCTTAGCCTTAGGGATCGGACATGATGGCTAACTGTGGAAGCCTTCTAGTCCGGCCACATGCTCGAGTTGTCTTATGAGCTTAGACAGACACAGCCACACATTTAAGGGGCTCTCAACTTTCACTGTCCGGGTCTTTGGGGGTTCGACTCTTGCATTCGAGGCATTTTGTTTCTTCATTGCCTGAGGCAAGCAGTATGAAAGCCGCCGAGGATGCTCTGTTGCTGTATAAATGAGGCTTCTGAGTCGACTGTTCCAAAATTTCACTTTACCTCGCGATATTGCTGCGTCTAGTCGCTCACTCGCCGGCAGCCGAGCCTTCCACCAAGCTGCTTTGAACTTTCGTGGTGGGAGGCGTCCACAGCTTTGCCGATTCGAGCAGAGCCCCCCTTTCTTCGACGCACGGGGAATGCATCTCATGCTGGTCTGTGAATCCGGGCTCAGGCCTCGGGTGGTCAAGCGTGGCATCGAGGCAGTTGTCCGTGCCGAGTTGAGGAATACACCGGGAGGCCGAGTTTTGGGCCATCACCGAGAAGCCACTGGCGAAAGCGATGATGGAGCAGCATGTGTGGCGAGAGCCAGCATTACGCTGCGACACCCTCCATTGGCACAAGGCGATTTAAGATTATTTATTTCAAGCAGCGTGGATCTCCTTGGCATGCAGCCCTAAGGAGGCGTGCAGCAACTTATGCTGCCTGCTTCTAGTGCAGCTCGTGAGTCAACCTCCCCTCCACCCTCCCCTTCTCTCTGCCTGTCAGCCTTCTGGCCAGCCGTTCTTCATGCCCGAGTCGTGTTAGTGGTAATGGCAGTGGCTGCTAGCAGCAGGCAGTGGTGGTGCATGCACTGTGAGCTTGTCAAAACTCGCTGGCTGCCTGTGTTGTCTATCTCGCGATCGCTCCGTACCAGGAATTGTTGAGCCTAGGTCTTAGCCTAAGTGCAAGGTGCTCGTACTTCGCTAACCAAGACGTCTGCCCGAGAGCAGGCCATCCTTTATTGACCACTGCCGACTATGGGGTGGGGTTGAGGGCTGGTGATGGCTGCTAAACCTGTTCTGGCGCTACATAGACGAGGGCGTGGAATCAGCTGATCTCCAAATTTTCTCTATACTCTACTTTGTCGGCCTGACGAGTGGGTGCTCAGGCAAGTCAGCATGCTGACACACGTGTGTGATTGCGTATGTGCACGTGTGCCCGTGCACAGGCACTAGTGTGCCCGTGCACAGGCATAGAGCTCAGCGGTTGGTGCAGGCGAGAGAGCTGCAGTGGGAGCATGCCAGCAGCAGCATGTCAGTGGCTGAGCTGATAGCATCGGAGGTCAGCCAAGTACATCGAGCGCTGGTGCTGCAGCCAGCCAGCCAGCCAGCCAGCCAGCCAGCCAGCCTCATGCTAGCTGACCAGTGCCCAAGCATGCCAGTCTAGCCTGCGCCGTGTGACGATGTTAAGAGTGCTGTCGATGGTGGCAGTCGATTGCCGAGTTAGGCTCCCTATGGCGGGGCCCCCCGACGACTAGTGGGTGCAGCTTGCAGCTCTTGCGCCGAACCGGCATAGTTTGCTCACTCGGCCTGCAGGCTCCACACCTTTCCTCCTCTCTCATCCTCTCCTCTCCTCTCTCCCTCTCTCTCCCTCCCTCTCTCTCTCTCCCTCCCTCTCTCTCTCTCTCTCTCATCCACTCTCCCTCTCTCTCATCCTCTCTCTCTCCCTCCCTCTCTCTCTCTCTCTCTCTCCCTCCCTCTCTCTCTTTCCCTCCCTCTCTCTCTCCCTCTCTCTCTCCCTCCCTCCCTCCCTCCCTCCCTCCCTCTCTCTCTTTCCCTCCCTCCCTCCCTCTCTCTCTTTCCCTCCCTCTCTCTCTCCCATCTCCCTCTCTCTCTCCCTCTCTCTCCCTTCCTCCCTCCTTCTCTCTCCCTCCCTCCCTCCCTCCCTCTCTCTCTCTCTCTCTCTCTCTCTCTCTCTCTCTCTCCTCCTCTCTCTCTCTCTCTCTCTCTCCTCTCCCCTCTCTCTCTCTCTCTCTCTCTCTCTCTCTCTCTCTCTCTCTCTCTCTCTCTCTCTCTCTCTCTCTCTCTCTCTCTCTCTCTCTCTCTCTCTCTCTCTCTCTCTCTATCCCTCCTTCCCTCTCCTTCTCTCTCTCTCTCTCTCCCCTTCCCTCTCCGCCACGTACGATGGCTCTCACTAGCCACCGACGCCCGAGCATAATGGCCTGTTTGCCGTGTGCCTGTATTTTGTGTCATTGCCTTTGTTGCCATGCATTTGCTTGCCACGCTAGGCGACCCTGGTCTGACGTGTTTGCGCCTGCGCTTATTTATTTGTGCATTGTTTGGTCGAGCGACCGCTGGCCGCTCCCTTCCCTCACCGCTGCTACCACTCCTGCTTCCGCAGCTGCTGCCGCTGCTGCCATCTTCTCGCCATGCCGCCTGCTGTATGCACCCTGCCTCGGCTGTAGCTGCTCGCAGCTTCGGCGACCTACCGCCTCGCCTTCGTGCACTAGTTTCAGTTTCGGCTGCGCTAGCTGCATGCAGCTGCCTCGATGCAATGCGACGATGCAATGGTCGCGCCGTACGCCAACGTTTCTGTCGCCGGTTGCCTGCTGCTCGGTTGCTAGCCATACGGCTAGTTTCCTGTATGCAGCAGCGCGCTCTGTCTGCTGCACGGGCTACACTGGTGGCCGCACATACACTGACCGATATGTCTTAATTCTGATTGCGCCACTTCACATGTCAACCAGGTGGTTTGCTACCTTTGACACACTTATCACCTCTTGTTAACGATTCGTGGCAGTACTACTCAGTTACAGCCCTAAAAAGAGTATTAGTTGTGTTTCATATATCATGTGAGATAACCCTCAGACTCCAGAGTCTGCATGGCCAGCAGCCCAAGAGCACTCAGTGGATTGTCACGGGCCGAAACTTGTGCATGCTGCCACTAACCACATTTGCATGCTGACCCTGTGCATGTCACCCCTAACCATGTTATTCATTTTGTTTGTTTTTCAAGCATAATTTTACTTACCATTCAATTGCATTTCCCTTTGCAGCAAATGTAAAGCGCCTAGAAAGAGATTAAGTTCTCTGAGGGGGCTTTATCAAGTACATTATTATTATTATTATTATTATTATTATTATTATGTGTCAGCCTTATTAGCAGGGCAGGGATTTCTGGAGAGGTTTTGGTATTGAGGCAACACGGACACCAGCAACAAGATGGCCTGCCCATAAATTTGTGAGAGATGTACTACCCTTCTGTGAGAATGGGCAGTGGTGGCTATTTTGTCGGCATACATAGAACCAGTGAGAAATGCTCCAAGTGAGTGAGGCTATCTCTTGGTCCATGCGGTCAGTCTTATTACTCTTGCCTCGCATATGACCTCCCATATGACCTCACATATGACCTCGCATATGACCTCGCATATGACCTCGCAGTCTGAAAGAGGAGGCAGAGGAATCTTTACGTGGTGGTGGGAGAGGGTCTGCATCTTTTAATGGAGGATCGAGCTTTGGCCTCAGCCGAACCATGATTGCTGGCAGCACACGCTTTCCGACCGTCCGGCTGAAAGGCAGCAGCTCGCTTCTGCCTCCCCCATGGCGGTTGAAGGCTGGGCGAGTGATTGCAGGTCGGAATTTTACGGGCACACTTTTGCTCGTGCTCGGCCTGTACACTTGTGTATCAAATGTACACCAGATGGCCAAACTCCAGTGGCTCATCATAGCTAACGGATCGCACACATTTTGTTCCTTCCAGAAACCATACGCTTGCCAGGTGCCTGGATGCCAGAAGCGCTACACGGATCCGAGCTCCCTCCGAAAGCATGTCAAAAACCACAAGCAGACCGAGCAGCAGCAGCGAAAGAAGGTTCGTCAAGAAGGCTTTTTGCCCCTCGAGCCACATATTTGGTAAAGTTTCCGCTCATGCTCCTCTCAAAGGTTCATTTCTCACGTTGTATCGCCAGTTTTTCTCTTTCTTGTCTCCTCACTCACTCACACTGCCTTTCTTTCTCGTCTCCCCTCCCCTCCATCTCTCCTTCTGTCAATTTTATTGTCTGGAGCTCTCTCCCCTTTCTTCCTCCATCGCTTCCTCCCTCTCTCCCTCCCTCTCTCCCTCCCTCTCCTCTCTCTCTCTCTCGATAGCTCCTTCATCCTCCCAATCACTTTCATTCCTTTTGGTCCTCTTTGTATTATCTCTACCGTTTTCTCTTTTTTTCTCCTTCTCTCTCCCTCTCCCTTTCTCTTATTCCTTAGCTTACCTCTTGCTATATGCACGTTATCTCTCTTCCTCTCTTACTGACTACGTTCTCTCTCTCTCTCTCTCTCTCTCTCTCTCTCTCTCTCTCTCTCTCTCTCTCTCTCTCTCTCTCTCTCTCTCTCTCTCTCTCTCTCTCTCTCTCTCTCTCTCTCTCTCTCTCTCTGTGCTCTCTCTCTCTCGTTCTCTCTTTCCCTCTTGTTCTCTCCCTTCCCTCTCTCTCCTCTCCCCTCTCTTCCACGCATCTCATTCCCTTCCAAATGTATATACCGGTGTACTGCTAATTCTTCTAGCTTGACGGACTTTCTGCATTGATTTTGGCGAGTTGGTAAAACTAACTAGTATGAGGTGACACACAGTGTACACTTTGTTTTCTCAAGGGATTCGATAACTCTCAGATGTTTTGCACTGTTTGCTTTAAATGCAGCTGGTACTGTAGCCACATTTGGGTATGCATTGATTTTCTACCCATGGCTAATTTCTCCCTATGTCTCACCTTTTTATTTGTCAGCAGTTAGGCTGCAAGGTCACTTGACATTTCGTATGATGTGTCAATTTTATTGTCTTCTTTACCTGGTTCACTATGTAGTCGGTACATTCCTGTTTATATGGGGCACGTGAGCACGCATGCACGCATGCATGTGCTCGCGTGCACCCAGAATGCATTCATTTACCTGTCCACGTTTTGCAGCTGAAGCTCGCAGCTTCCCCATTGGTCCTCCACTTTATTTTCCGCATCTTTTGCTGCCTCGTTGCTGTTTTTTCATTACTACCCCTGTCATTACTTGACCCAGGTGGCCTGGCGTGCATGTACGTTGATCTCTTCCGGTGATGAAAGCCTCCAGGTGGCGCCAGGTGCGGCTCGGGTCGTGCCGCCTGAGCTGCCTCAGTGGCGGCAGCTGCGGCTGTCTTATCGTGCCTGCTGCTTGCAGCTCAAGAGCAACGAGAGCGGCTACAGCTCCGAGGGTCTGGGCGACTGCCTCAACATCACCAAGCTGCGCCCGACCGACTCGCCCCTGAGTGTCGACTCGCAGGGCTCACTGCCTGGGACTCGGGCCGACTTCTACCCAGGTGCGGGCCCGCCCTCAACTTTGCAGCCTCCGCCGCCGCTGCTCCGCGACTGCCGCTCCTGCTGCTCTCGCCGCTGCTGCTGCTGCCGCCTCATTGGCTGCGTAGTGGCTGTTGCGCCGGAGCTGCTTATGGGGCTGCGTTTCAGCATCGCTGTCCTTCTCAGTTGTGCAATCCACCGTGACCGGTAACGTGACCTACGGGTCTCACAGGCCGTCACCGCCGAGCCAGAAGCTGAAGTGTGAGTCCGGTGCACCGGGGTCACGTGTAGAAAATGCGTTTTTTCCTTTCACGAGAATCGCGGTATCGCGGCTCGTACATGTGCCGCACACGCTCCGAAGGCCCTCCCATTCCCGAGCCACACTGTGGCCTCATCGATCACTCGAGGGCTGAGCCTAATTTCTTTCTCTCCATATGCTATGCACCACACCATCGCGTTCCGAAGCGGTTCCTGTTACACGGCCTGGCTGCTATTTTATTTTGGAGTGGTGCACGCCCCCTTTTTGTGTAAGGAAGCTCTCTTTTGAGCTGTCCTAGCTTGTTTGATGCTTTTAGCGCTCCTTTGTTGCCTTGGCATGAAGAGGAAGTGCGCCCCGTGTGACACTACTCGCACTCGACCCGACAGGCAGGCTGAAAAGTGCTAAGCAAAGAAATAGTAAAACCAGTCGGACTTGGGTTGGGGGCTGCTAGTGTAAACGCTGTGTGACTGTCGCAGTACTTGACCTTCTTCAAGAGGGTTAATAACTGTGGTAGTTTCCGGCACTCATTCACTCTTCACGAGGCTTGCTCAAGTTCGAACGTTGTAGTATGACCGAAATATACATATCACACTTCTGGCACCACATATTGCAGACACGCTTTAACGGCTACTCCACTCACGTCCTTTGGCCACAAAATGAAACTCATTTAATGATTCTTGTGATTGCCGAAGGCGTGACCAGTGCCTGTGAAGCTGGTGCTGCCAAGCACGGTTAAAGAGCCAGCGCCCACTCGATGCCTCTCGGTGCCTCTTGGTGGCTGCTCGGTGCCTCTCGGTGGCTGCTCGCTGGCTGCTCTCTGGCCATTCGTCAGGGCTCTTCCTGCTCACGTTATCAAGACTGCTCTCTGCATCGCTTTGTTCACAAATTAGTTAGTGGTCAGAGCTTAGACAAATGTTCGCAAACTTTCAACTCCCGAGGCGAGAAAGACCTCGATGATTGCTGGCCAATCGGCGGTACTGGGAAGCAGCAGCATATAATGTTATGTAATGCAATGTTGGTCAAATGTGGCCATCGGTTGACCCACCGATAACAAAAAATTGTTTCCAGATTTTACTTTTTATCGACGTGGATTCCGACACGAGCTTCACTTATTCAAGTGTGCTCGAGCTTCGTGCTATTGGTCGAGCTATCGGCAGCAGATTCTGCCGGTCTCCTTTCTGGCACTTGCCTACAGACGTGGGTCGATGGCGGGATGCTACTGGATGCTACCCCTAACCTTGTCCGGGGGGGGGGGGCCCCCCCCCCGATCTTGTCGATCTCGATCTTGGAGGGGCAAGCCTGTAGACGCATGCCTTCATCCTCTCCGAAGTTAGACCGACCCAGGCAAGGTCAGGGTCGCCTTAAAAGAACTCGTGCCAGTCCACAGGTTGCCTGTGGGTGCACATAGCCACTTTCTGCACCGGCTCTTCTCTGCCGAGTCGCTTGGTTCTGATAGGAGTGACAATAATATGGACATCGATGCAAGTGCATCAGCATTAAATCTACCCAATTTCATCAGACTACCCTGGCTATGAAGCAGTGCACACGTGGACGATCGTTGCCACGTGCTGCTGTGCCCAAAAGCATCTCACGTGGTGCCCCAGCCTCGCCTCTGCCATGCCGACTCTGCATTGCCGCCCGTTTGCCTCGGCACGGCCGCGGACTGCAGCTGCCGCCAGCTGAAGCTTACACACTGTCTCCGGCACTTTTCTATAAGTATCATTACTTTGAATAGCACCCTAATATAGCTAAATCTCTATCCAGGCTCTTTCACCCACGACCTTGGTCGGTAAAGGCAAGCAGGTGAGCACATTAATAATAAGAACAATAACAATAATACACTTGATAAAGCGTCCTCAAAGAATTCAATCTCTTTCTAGGCACTGTTCATTTGCTGCACCTTGTCCCTAGGCCAAACCAGGGAGTCTTGCTGTGGCCTGCCACTAAAGCAGAGCCAGAACTGATCCGATGCTGAAGGAGGCACGTTCACGCTGATATTTAACCGATCTGCATCAGCAGCCTGCCATGCGGCAGCACTGGCTGCTCCCACGCGGCAGCGCAGCAGTCTCGTTTTGAATGCCTGGCCAGAGACTGCCAGAGGCTCGGAGGCCAGCTAGCACAAGCCAGCGAGCACGAATCTCCGAGTTGCCGAGGGGCCGCCTCCGCTGCTGCCGCCATTTCATTTTGCCGATCTGCGTCCCAACTCCTCCCGGCGCACCGGCTACCCCACACGCAGGCAGCACGTATTTGTCGGTGTCGTCTGCCTCGTCGAACGGTATGCAGCGATGCGCCTCCGGGAGGTGCTCGCCTTGGTGCGACCAAACAGCGGCCGCATTGATCCTTTTGTCTCATAGTCTGGCTTGCCATGCCCTGTGTCGTGATTCCATGAAAGGAACGGCAATTTGGGGGAGAGTCGGCTTGACACCCCCCTGGCACCTTGCCCCCACCCCGTGCTCCGTGCGCTGACTCCACGTAAGAGTGCTCCCCTGCCGCGCCGCCATCGTGGGGGTTGATCGATTCAAGGCTGTGTAGCTATACACAAACTCTAAACACAAAAGCTAAAATAACGTGACCGCCGTGAACTAGGCTAAGTGCTTGCCAAGTGGTGGTCCGTCTTCCAAAAAACTGTCTGCTCGAAGTTCTTGCCTTGATACTTGCTGCCTGCCGTTGCCACTGACCCGACCGCCGGTGTCCGCATGCCTGCGCAAGGTGTTCCATCAAAGAAGCGAGCAACTATCCGACGCTCGGCACTCGGATCCCGTTCACACTTGCCAGTCAATGGGCAGCAGGTGCAGTAGAGTTACTCTGATCGGCAGGAATTAAAGTTGTCTTCGAGTCTTGCTTGGGTTCGTTGCCATCGGTTTCTGGTTGAATTATCTGCTTGAATGCTGGTCGAATGCCAGAATTTTCTTCTGTAGCAACACCTGGCCCCTCCCCTTCGTCTTGATGCAGTGCCCGTCCGAAGTTTTTTCCAGCGTGCCACGTGACTGCATTTGTAGCAGCATTAGTCGCATCACTGAACTAGTCGCTGCCGCCCGCGTCCAGCTGTATGCTAGCTGCCGAGTGCTTCCGAGGCCGCCGAGGCAGCTGCTGCCGCCACAGCAGCGCGAAAAAATGAGCTGATGCAAATGATGTCAGGGCTGCTGGGTCACGTGCGCATTATGTAGCGTGAAACCTCGGGCTTCGAGGGTCTCGATCCCCCGGCCTCTCTTCGAGAGCGTGGTGTGCCTATTGCGTCGGCTCGGCAGAGCTGCCTGCTGCAGCCGCCGCTTGCCGCCTGCCGGCAGGCAGCTTAAGTGGTCCCGTCTTTTTTGGCACCTCGCTGTAGCCGTGTACACGAGCGCTCACTCGAGTCGCAGTGGCACCGCCAACGGCTACAGTCACCTGCCGTCGCCGGCCGGCAGTGCCGGTCCCTACGGCAGCATGCAGGGCAGCCCGATGGCGCCGTCGGCTGCCAGCGCCGTGGGCGGCCTTCAGTCGCAGCATGGATCGCCGTACCCAAGCCTGCACAGCCCTGCGAGGCCGGCGCTGCTGCGAAGTCCTCTGCCGCTGGCCGGAAACCTGGCAGCAATGCAGCACAGTCCTCAGCCGCCTCAGCAACAGCAGCAGCAGCTGCAGCAGCAGCAGCAGCAGCAGCAGCAGCAGCAGCAGCAGCAGCTGCAGCTGCAGCTCCTCCGGCCTGGCACGGAAGGCTCAGGGCTGCAGCCTAGCCCTCGCGTTACGGCGCGCTCGCCTTTGACATCTGTGAGCAGGTACGTTCATCAGCCTGCATATGCCTGTCTGCCACCAGCTGGCTGGCACTTCGGAGAGAGTGTACCATTGCAAAGGTTCGGGCCTGCTTAGGCAGGGATGTGGCGTATCCAAGCCGGTAAATGATTTTGCGCCATCCCATCTTGACCTCTGTAACTCAGTGCTTGCAGGTCTTCAGGCCTGTGCAATAGGGTGAGCCATGATGGCACACTAGGTAAGGCGGTTGCTTTCACGACCTCGGTACCGAGGTCGTGGGTTCGATTCCTGCGGTGGGCGATTCTTTATCGCCACTGCAAGTGGTGGTGATAGCCGTAAAGGCTCTTCTGTCGCTATACAACAAGAGGCTGTTAAATCAGCTAGGATTTATTTATTTATTTATTTACAGTTGGTGCAAAACTCTGCAGCTAGGCTTGTCAGTCGTGAGCGGCCCACTTGCCACATTACTAGACCACATCTCGCCAATCGCCAGTGTCGCTTCCAATCAAGCAGTTGACTAAGGTTTTGTCATTCATGCTAAGGATCATTCATTCACTCAATCTTAGGTCTATTCACCCACCATATTTCGAGTGCTAGAAAGAGATTTGTTTTCTTAGGGTGTTATGCTAATGTCTCATTGTTATTAATTTAACAGCACTCAATGGCTTTTAAATTGCAGCGTGACTTCGCAAGGAGCCACCACGTTTCTGCCGAGTCATCCCGTGATTCCACCCATTTCGCAGCAGCAGCAGCAACTCCAGCAGCAGCAGCAGCAGCAGCAGCAGCAGCAGCAGCAGCAGCAGCAGCAGCAACTCCAGCAGCAGCAGCAACACCAGCAGCAACACCAGCAGCAATTTAGTTCGTTCTATCCTTCGGCAGCCATGGCTAACATGGCCACCATGCAAACGAGTGGCCTAGGTGGAATCAGTATGCAGAAGGAGCAGGTTCTGCTGTCGCCCTATCACTCCTCTGGAAATCACTCGGGAAATTCATCGATTGGCGATATCTACGATCAGTATCATAACAATGCTGGCCCGGACCTAAAAGAAGGTGTGTCATGGCAGAGAATCAGCATGCTTGTTGCTCATGTGCTTTATGGTGCCTTGGCACCGCAGCCGTCCGTCAGAGCAGTGTTTCACTCTTGCTTGTGCTCCGGCTCCTCGGGATGCGAGGAAATGCTCGCAGACTGGCTGTCTGGGAATACACGAAGCTTGTTGGCAGTCTTCATTTCAGCAGCTGATTCAGCACGAAGAAGGTGCAGGAGCCTAAATTATGCATATATATATATATATATATATATATATATATATATATATATATATATATATATATATATATATATATATATATATATATATATATATATATACATATATATATTCTTCGTGTATATATATATATATACATATATATATATATATATACATATATATATATATGTATATATGTATATATACACGGCACATTGGTAACTCCGGTAGGAATGAGTCTGTATCTTTTTTTCTTTGCAGTGACAAACTGCTTGCTCTGGGAGGCCAAGGCTCATTCTCACACCGAGAGCCCCGTGCCCTTGTGTTGCTAGCAGATGCTGTCAAGCAGGGTTCAACCGCCGAAATTTTTTTGATGCTACCCTACCAGTGTGTCTTATCAGCATCCGGAAGGGGGCCTGGTCTCTCGGATGCAGTCGCCTACACGGTATGGCAGTTAACTTATTCGACAGTACCTGCTGATCCTGTGAACCAAAAGCCACGAGCCCTTTACCGACTGAAATTTGCAACATCCCTTGAGTTTTCAATGTCTAAACTAAATTAGAAAAATAATCTTCACTAAAAGAATCTGCCGGTTGCACCGCTTCGTCTGCTTTGTCCACGTGGATCGTTCTCGATGCGCTTTTGCATATATGCTGCATTTCTGCATGGCATCACCATTAACCAGTTGATACATTTCCTTTGCCAAGAAAAATATTTTATGTATAGGAATGCAGCCTATGTGTGTGAAGCTCCAAAAAAGCCACAAGTACTATGTGGGTGGGTGTCACAAGAGAATTTCATTAGTAACCTTAATGTCTAAGCAGCTTTCGGTAAAAATTTGGTAACCAACAGACTCCACCTAGCTAAACTAAGAAAAAATGAGAAGCATTGCTGAGTCTGGAGGGCGGCACTCAAGGAAGTGAGTAAACAAATACTAGCTGATTTAGCAGCCTCTTTTGTATAGCGATGGAAGAGCCTTTACGGCTATCACTCTTTGGTCCTGCTGTGCTGTGTGGGAGATTGCAGTGATCCATAGCGTAAGTACGATGTTTTAATGGTTGATCCAGCAGCTTAGTTTGGGCATGGCAAGAACAATTCGTTCCCAGCGTTAATCTGCTAGCAAGCTAATGGCAATGTAAGGATCGTCCCATCATCGTTGCAGCCTGCTTCCAATTCAATCAGACATTGGAGTCAACGTACACGATCTTTGGCTGGTAGAAGGGCGATTGAATGAGCATCAATGTTGCACGAACCGCGCCGAGTGTGCCACTGTTGTCGAACCGGCAGGCCCAGTTTTGGGCGACCGCTGTGTGAGCCGAGAAGTGAAAAGAGCTGCAGGGTGAATTAGTCCAGTTCAATCTGCATCTAGATTGATAGTGGCTCGATTGTAGCTGTCACGTTTCCCGGACGGCACCGTCTTGCCCAGGCTGGCATACTTTGCTGCAGTCTTTTAAGTCAGCATCTGACTGGCTCTGAGTTGTGGCAGTTTCTGACCTGTGAGTCTGACGTTTCTGTTATTCCAGGCTTGTCAGCTGGTAGCTATATACAGTATGAGCCGATGCAGCCACAGATGTCGGACTACAGGCTGACGCCGTATGCCAACGTCCCGACGACGACTGCTGTGATACATCACCACCACCACCACCACCAAGCAGTTGGAAGCTCACCACCGTCACCGCTGCCCAGCTCTGCAATCATGCGCCAGCCGAGTCCGCACGGCGCCATGTTTACCTACCCTCAGTCGATCTCTCCCTCGCCCATGTTCATTCCCACCACAGCCGAGGAACATTTCCAAGGATTGACAACGTTCACCAATACTGCGATTGGTCTGCAGAGCGTGACTCACTACACGAGTAAGTAGGGTGTAGCCGTAATTTTCTCAGGGAACGTTAAGCAAAAAAATATTCAGCTTGCTCTAGGTTAACGTTTAAATTCATAGCAGGGCATCAATCAAAGCTAAGGTCGAACCTGCTTGTCCGTGCCCTAAGACAATTCTCGTTGGGCCCGGCCTGCATTCCTTATATAATAATAATAATAATAATAATTCATCTATATAGCACCGTCGGAAAACCTAATCTTTCATTTAGTCTTACTGGTCTTTATTTAAGGCTGACGGGTTTAGTTGTGCGAGACGTATTGAGAGCTATCATGAATGAAAATCTGGCCGCTCTAGTAATCGAAAAGTCAGCTGCAGCAGGAGTATTACAAAGAATATCTCTTTGCCATCCATGACGATGGTAGGGCACTATTTCTTATTGTTTTAATTTAATTCTTTTGAAATATAGTGCAAAGAGGTGTGCCGTATTTTTACGAGTATAAGTCGCACCCTAAATTTATGGACATTTAAAAAAGTTTATTAAAAATCATTACTGAATATATAGCTCATTTTGTGTTAATATAAGTTTGCCCTAATCATCACAGCAAGAAACTCGTCATGAGTATCCCTGCTAAGACCTTCACTGTCTTCTGCAGCATTGTCAATGACTAAATCGTCACTTTCACTGTATACAGTGACTGACACTGAGTTGCAGTCTATATAAGTTGCAGCTTTATTTTTTCAAAATAGAATTGGAAAAAGTGACATACTCAAAAAAATACGGTAGTTACTCATTCGATGCTTTGGTATGGCTAATCAATGTTGATCGGCTTGCGATTTGTGGGAATCTCACTAGATGGAGCGAGGCAACCGTGCAGCTCGCTAGCCCGACTTACGTTGATGAAGGGGACACGCCAAAGTAATCGACGCGAGTCAGAGGCCATGCTTTCATGACCCCCAGCAGGCTGACTGTGGCTTGCTGCACTGCTTTAAGCCGACCATATCGTGGCACTCTGAGCCACATCTAGCTAGATCACATCTTACACCTCGAACTGCTGAGCTCTTCTGCAGCAGCTTTAATCCTTAAACCGTCGGCTAATCGTATCATCATTCGATCGTGCTTCCTTTGCAGCATATGTAAGGCGTGCAGAAAGAGATTGATTTCTCTGAGGGCGCTTTAATTGTATTACATATATTTGCCACCGACCAACTAGCCCGATCGATGCAGCCCGTTAACTCTTAGCCAATGTTCGAGCACAGCTTTTACCTTTTTCGAAGTATTCAGATATTGACCTAAGGCAGAATTGGGTTACCCGAGGCTAAGGGCCTGCATCATCACATGGGTAGGGAATCTAACTCGCTCCTGGATCTTAGGCAGACCTGGGTGTTTGCTCTTCACGACCGAGGTCCTGGGCTTGAGTCGTGCATCGGGCGATCCTTTATTACCCACTGCAAGCTGTAGCGATAGCCGTTAAGGCTGTAGACAAAGGCTGCTAGCTGCTATACAAAGGCTGTTATACAAAGGCTGCTAAATCAGCTTAACGTTTTTTGATTGTGTTCATCGTAAAGGTAATACACAGTTACTGCTTTGGGCACGGTACCAAAGGCAGGGCTTGCAAAGCTGTGCAACCTAGGCTCCTGCTGCAACAGAAAATTTATTCCTCCAGATCACGGGAGCTACGTCAACTTGGCAGCGACTCATGAGAACTTCATCGCGGGACAAGCAGTCGGAGGACCTCTGCTGCAGAGTGGAGACATGGGCAACGGCATTGGCTATATGCACTTCCAGCCCCCGGACAGATCAGCCACTCATCTGTCTGCTGTATATGCCGACGGCGTACGTTGAGTTACCGACGTGGTCAAAACCCCTCACCGTGATGCCGGATGTGCGACGTTGCTCTCGACGACTTGGGCCATTGTAGATTAGTTCCGTCCAGCACGTGGGCAGGCCAAAACCAGCTACTTACGTGATAAGTCTTGGCTATCAGGCTGTTGGGTGCTCGTGTACAGTCGTAGAGTCACTTCATCCGAGTCAGGCTTAACCGATCGCTGTGCAAGTTTTCTACGATGCAGCAGCTGAGTCATGGCTTGTTAGCCTCACTGCTTGAAAGCGGTGGGGCAGGCGATGCTGGCATATTTTTTCTACTTATGGCGTGCGTGCAGGCGAAAGCACGAGCTTTTCAAAATCCCGCAAGTAGTAGCTCTACGGATGAACCGTCCAGCGCGTGTTGCTCCATTGAATTCTATATTTATATGTTCCGGACTCGCGTCCAAATACTGTTGCTGGTTATAGACTTGAGGGAGTTGCTCTTTGCATAGAACTAGTCAAGCGAGTCGTAGCCTACGTAACTGGCGGCTGGCAAGGATGAGGTAGCGCCTCCGCCGCTGCTGTGCAAAAGCTGACTTTTGGAGAGATGATCGAGCAGCAGCGATGCTCGAGGGGGCCTGCAAACCAAGCTCAGCAGCAGCAGCAGCAGCAAGGAGATGTTGCACTAAGAATTGGCATCGCAGCAACATCATGCGCCTCAGCGCTTCTTCTGAGCGTTATGCTCGTAGAAAATCGGAAGCAGGCTGTACATAAGCGATGCTGTGCATGCATCGCGAGCTCACCATTTGTTGCAGCTATCACTTTGACCCTGTTGCCGTGTGTGTGTGTGTGTGTGTGTGTGTGTACCAACCATGCGAGTACGGCTTTGCTCGTACTTCTTAGCTCAGACAGCAAGCACCGACAACACTACTCCACTCAATGCAGAGCCAGCGGCCGGTCGTAGTGATAGGTTGCCGGCAGAATTGCGTCCAGTGAGTGCTGGCTGCCGCCGCCGAAACACTTTGCACCACTTCGATTAGCCTGCCGAGATCGCGCCTGAGACTGCCCGCGAGGGCGTGGCCTAAGGTGCAGGATGCGGAGACGTGCACACTCTTGGCCGTAGATAGCGCTTACCGATACGAGGCCGGGTTATATTTATTGTAAAATAAATATATATTTTTACGAGCTTCAACCGTGTTTTCGTTACAAAAACTACGGCCTTGCACTCGGTTGCATATGAGAGTCAACAAAGAAGCTCGTGACATGGACAGCAAGTCGCGCGGGCCACGCCGCCGAGACGCCCCGCGCTGCAAGCACAGCACGAATCCAATGCTCAGCAGAGTAAAGTGTAAAAAAATAAGCTTTAGCTATCCAAACCTGGTCACCGCGCGATCGAAGGCACGAACTGCGAGTGCGTGTGTGCATGTGTGTGCGTGCAGGTGTGCGCCGCATACGAGAGTGCATGCCTATGCAGTCTGTCCTCTGCGACCCAAGCCGACAAAGACCACAGGACCGCGCAAGCGGCCGCTGTCACGTTACTCTCATCCGGATCGTCGTAAGCAACTTGGTGCATTGGACGATGCAAGGCAGCAGGATAGACCAATGAGCAGCTAGCTGCACGGGTGCCAGCTGGGGTTTGCCAAGAGTGTGGCAGGAAACGTGCAAGCTGCACATATGCTGACAGTGGTGAGGTGGGGGAGGCGATGCTCTGTCCCTCTCTCTCTCTCATCTCTCAGAAAGAATCAATGACACATCTCGAATGCCAGGCGGTCCCACATGACTAGTACCGTTGACCGCCGTAGCCTTGCATCACCGGGCTGGCGACCGGAAACTGGCCGTTGGCCATCGGAGCGTAGCTCGACGGAAACGGTGTCGGCTTGCCGGCTGCTGGGAGATGGCTGTACTGTGCACCTTGAGCGACTGCCGAGCCGGATGGCAGCGCTTTCCGGTAGATTATCATGTTCAACACCGGGTCCTTGCGAATATACTTGCATGCCTTTTCGTGGGTGAGCATCGTGAAGTCAACACCGTTAACCTGCAATGAACACAGTACAGGGTCGGCTATTACGACCAGCATTCGAGCTGGGTGCGACAGCAACAGGCAGCCTCTGGCGTAATCAGCGGTGGCGGCGGCAGAAGCAAGAGCAGCGCCGCTGTGAAAACGAGAGCATCCGCTGTAGGGTGCTCCTACGAATCCGAATTTGCAGCACACACACACTACATTTTGCTCACCCACCGAACTATGCGGCCGCCTGGAAGACCACTGTAGTACAGTTTAAAAATTTACCCGGAAGGTCTAAACGAGTGAAATTACGGTTTTGCTCTGCTAACCGATTTGTGCATATCTGCACAAAGACGAAATCCTGGATTGCGCTTGGAGGGCGTTACAATACTCTGACCAGCAGCTTGATGCCAACACCCCCGGGACACGTTTGATACGTTGCACTATCATCAAGAAAGAGTACACCGAATCAACGACCTGGCTACAGCAAGGCAACAGGTAACTACCTAAAACTTACTTCCAGAAGGATTTGAATCCATTAATACCGAGGGCGATGATCTATAACTCATCGACTGTATGCAGCAAACACTTGGGTGCTGACATACTCTAAATAATAACAATAACAGGTCATTTGCATAACACCCTAAGAGAACTAAACCGCTGTCCAGGTCAGCTGTTCTTTGCAACTTGTTGTGAGAGAACCGTTAACAGAACCCTCACCTGCCATTTGGGTAGGTACCCATGGTCAACCATTGCTAAAGCGAACCGGCCCCGACCACCCACGCACACCCATCACCCAAAAGTTCAGTTGCCGGATCACTCACACCTATGCCACTGGAAAAGGCCTCTGGCTCTGCAAGAACTTTGGGCAGACTCGGGCGTTTAATAATGGAGGCTTCCACACCCACCCATAAGATCACAGATGCCATTCACGCCCACCTAGTACCCATGGGCATTCCAGGGTGTGGGTATGGGCACCCAGTTGAGGGCTCTGATGCACAGGTGAGCAAGCAAAGCACACTGGAACACACACAGACAAGTTCAATGGGATGAAGAGAAAGGTGACCGGAACAGATACCTCTTTAGCTGAGACTTGTATAATTCAAGGCCACTGCAGGTGGTTCCCCCTAGCTGGAAGCGAGTTCCAGACTTTCGCTGCACATGAACAGAAGGCTGAATCCCCAAAACATTTCAATATATTGGGATGGCAAGATTACGCATTGATTGGCATGGGATGGCAAGATTACGAGGTGCGGGTGGTGCGAGAGCACACTGGAGAATCAAGGAGGAGGTCAGATGGGTAGGCCGGTGGTGCTAGCGAGTGAAGCGACCTGCAGGGCAAACTGACGCTCCTGAAATCGATTCGATGCTAGATGAAAGCTGGTGAAAGCCGTTAAGGCTCTTCTGCGGTTATACAAATGAGGCTGTTAGATAGGCTAATATTTTTTAGGCCGATGTTTTTCCCGTTAAGCTCTAGGAAGTGATTAGTCGTCAAAATACTAATGCCTTTAATTCAGACAGAGATGAAATTAAGTGTATCTCCATATCTCTGTCTGTAACTCCACAAAGCCACAAAGACTATGTGGGAGTTACACAAGAGAGTTTTGTATAGCACACTCACAGCCTAACCGGCTTTCAGCAGTCAAATCCGCCTATTTCCAGCTTCACAACATAGCTAAAATTCGGGCTTGTTTAGATAAAGATACCACGTCCAAGTTGGTCCATGCATTCGTGACATCTCGTCTCGACTTCTGCAACTCACTGCTCACTGGCCTACCAGCATGTGCGATCAGGCGATTGCAGCTTGTGCAAAACTCGGCAGCTAGACTTGTCTGTCGTGAGCGTCGCAGTTGCCACATTACTCCACTTCTCGCCGACCTGCACTGGCTACCAGTCAAGCAACGGATTGACTTCAAGGTATTGTCCCTCACTTTTAGGTCCCTTCATTCTATGGCTCGAGCCTATCTGTCAGATATACTACCCCATCAGGCTAAGCATCGTACCACCCGCTTTTCGGAATCCAACAGTCTAGAAATACCTCATACAAACCTTAAATCCTTTGGAGACCGTGCATTTAGTTCATATGCTCCCAAAGCCTGGAACTCTCTCCCGACCTGCGTCAAAACATCCCCTGACCTGACCACATTTAAAAGGAACCTAAAAACACACCTATTTAGGGCAGCATTTAGTGGGTCCCTATGATTCGTCCTTCATGTGCTTATGCGTGCTGACACAGTGCATGCTGCCACTAACCACATTTGCATGCTGACCCTGTGCATGTCACCCCCTAACCATATAATTCATTTCGTTTGTTTTTTCAAGCGTGATTTTACTTACCATTCAATTGCATTTCACTTTACAGCAAATGTAAAGCGCCTAGAGAGAGATTAAGTTCTCTGAGGGCGCTTTATCAAGTGAATTATTATTATTATTATTATTATTATTACGCATTCGATAGCCAACAGACTTCATCTCACGCAACAAAGAGAAAGTGGGAAGCAGATAGCAGAGTCAAGTGGGCCGGATGAGGAGCATGAGTTTGAAGGCTCGAAGGAATGGCAGAGCAGGATAGGCATAGGCACACCAACGAAAGCCTAGATCGTGTTCGACAATGACATTGAACAGATGGAGAGTATATAGATAGGGAAACAAAGGAAGCCCAAGACCCAGCGGTATCCCACACTTTAAGGGCTCCATAGACGACCAACAGCCATTTGCTCTACACTGACGTCTCACTGAGGTAGGACCTAACCAAGCTTAGCACAATGAGAGCGATACCTAGGCGCAGGGAGACACAGTTCAGGGAGATCTGATAGTCAATAGTGTCGAATGCTACTGACAGATCTAGGAGTACAAGCAGAGAGATCCGAACGTTATCGGCATTGTTTATATGGTAATTGTAAACCCGAAGCAGAGCAGTTACCGTGGTGTGGATACAAATGGCTTGCTAATTTACTAGCCTTATTTATATAGCAACAGAAGAACCTTGAAGGCTACGACCACCGATTGCAGTGGGTGAGAACAGAATTGCCTATGGGTAATAAAGAATGCAGGACTCGAACCCAAGACCTGGGGGTGAAATGCGAGCACACCTTACCCCTAGCCTGAGGCCCACGGACTGACCCCTAAAAGCACTACACAAACTAAGCAATCACTTCAGCACAGTATTGTCCTGCTGCATTTTAAGCTCAGACAAATCAAAGGACAGCGCAAACATGCCAAAGCCTTTCAATGGCAGCTCACCAAGTTAGATGGAGAGCATGAGCCGTGCAGTAAAGGCGAAGCAACCTCGCTAAGGATACTTTCAGAGGAGTCGGCAAACGTAGCCAATCATGTACTCTTCATAAGACCGGCATTTCTGGTCCAAAGGAATAGTCACAGAATCGTGATATGTCCTTTCAAACCCAGCAAAATGCAAGTATGCTGCAACAGTAGCTCAAAGCCACCAATTACAGAGGGTGGATGGGGGTGCAAGCAAGGCTGGACAAAAGTTACTGAGACCTGCATTGCATGCTTTGGTAATAAACAAACATGAGGATTTAACTAGCTAAAACCTTCATTGTGACTGACAATGCACAGAAATGGCAAAACTAAAGCATCAATCTAGAGTCCAACGAGATGCCTGGTGCCATCTTATAAAAACCTGCTTTGGGTCTGACTCGCAGTAGTCCAGTTGTCGAGTGAAAAAAGCCCTGGGTTTTTTAAGCTTGCTGGTGTAGGCTCGAAGGAAGTATTCGAAACTGAGTAGATCTTCATCAGACCCATACTTCTTAAATTGGCATTCCAGCCTGCCCTTAACACGGCCCACCTTTTGAAGTTCTTCGTAAATTAAAAGGAATTTCTGCGACGATCTGTACACAGAATCTGTACCGGAGCATGCTTGTCAAGAGCAATCCCAAGTGTCATGTTTACTGCATCAGTGACTATATCAAGGCTGTGGGTCGAGGCCACGGTTGAGCTTGGACAACCATGATCAGCCGATTAATTGAATACGGTCATTCTATAACAGCAGGGCACCACTACGTATGTAAAGTGGCGAAGACAGTATACATACAAAGAGGTCATACACGGCTGAAATCTTGCCAGTGCTCAGGTAGAGCAAAATCAGAATCGAGTCCTTCAGCAGAGAATAGTTTTGACCCAGGGTCCTAAGAGTCGGGTTGGTTAGGTGCTTGTACAACTTCAGGCACCCGGACGTGGGTTTGAGTAATGCAGCAGGCAGTACTTTATTGCCCACAGCAAGTGCGAGTGACAACAGCCAGGGCTCTTCGGCAGCTATATAAAGAAGGCCGTTGATTCAGCCGAGCTCAATTTATTTATTTATTGCGAACTGAAAATGCATGTGGTAGCCACAAGGGGCCTTCTACAGCTAAGCAAACGAGGCTGTTTAATCAGCCAACATTATCCTCAATTTATTTGTGCCATGATTTTTTTTATCAAGCATGATATTACTCACCATTCAGTCACGTTCCCTTTGCAGCAAATGTAAAGTGCCTAGAAAGAGATTGAGTTCTGTGAGGGCGCTTTATCAAGTGCATTATTATTATTATTATTATGAAAGTTATGTGAGTCATCTGCTTCGAGCTATCAACTTGGATCCGATAATTCAAAGTTACACCCAACATCCCAGGTTTGGACTAGTGGGCTCGAGCCCCGAGGCTGAAGTGTGAAGCCCCTGAATAGAGATCAGGTTCTCTTAGGGCGCTGTACAAATAAATCAGCACTCTGCTCCTAAAATATGAAAAAATATAATTTATTCATATAGCACCCCAAGGGAACTTAATCTCTATTCAGGCGCTTCACATATGCCTCGGGGCTCGAGCCCGCGACCTCAGTCGCACCTTGGTCGGGGCGAGCACCTTAACCGCTGGACCAAACCAGCTCGGCAAGAGATTGACCTCGAAATAATGGGATGTGCTGAATGAAGGCTTTCACAGCGATAAGCCCATTCAGGTCTCTATGCATGCATACGGTGTCTTACCTCGAGGATCTTGTCATGCGACATCAATCCAGCCTGTGCAGCTGGGCTGTTGTCGTAGACGTGGGTTATATAAAGTCCCTACAAAACCCGCTTGACCATGAATTCTTACCGCTTCGACGGCTACTTAGTCGGCTAAGTGTGGCGCTTTATAAATCACGAATAATCGAATTCCAGTAGTGAGCGAAGAACGGCGAGCACAGACGGTCTGCTGAAAGAGAAGGAGCTACTTACGCGGTCAGGATAGCCGTGCGGGCTCTTGACGTTATCTTGATCTATCCCGCCACCCACGCGGAAGCCACATCGGTACTTTTTCTTTCCATCGAGTTCAATCACCGGACTGCCGAACTGGTCGCGTTCCAGCTCCTTTTGCAGAGTGATAGCAAGCTTCAAAACGAAACAGCGAGGGCATGCGGACGACGGCGACGATGAAAGGGAAGGTTGAGCCCGGCTTTAGCGGTCAGCCGAACGATGCGTATCGACCACGTGCCAATGGAGCGACATATATCTAACAGCAGCCTATAAAAACTACTGCGCGCTTGCACTCCAGGCGTCGAGTTACGATAGGAGCAATAATCGCGTGAAGAATATCCAATTAAAAATGGGCGGGGTCCTCTTAAGATAACAGGCCGCCACCACAGGCGTTTCAAGCGGCCAGACATTATTGCTTCAGAATTTGAAAGACGGTCCAGCGAGCACGAGTCACAGGCGGTAAAAACAACTCGCAACTTACTCCCAACGTTTCCAGCGTAGAGCCGGCGGTGTGAAGCTCCGCCATGACGCCAGGACACCCACGGAACGGAATGGGTGGCACTGCCCCAAGGAGCAACATTCTTATGAATTTAGAGAGAAAAAGATCTTATTAAATTCATATATTTATACATTATGCATGAAAAGTTGCATATTTTGGATCAAAGCTTCTAGAAATGATGGCTGCAACTCTCGGTTGCTATGATGATGGTTCCGCAGATATCCTCCTACCAATGGCCGCGAGTGCAGCCAAGGCACGGGCGATTTATCTGCAGCGGCTTGTGTATCTATTTCTCAGCATTTCATGTTTATAACGACCATATCTCTAAATTTTTAAAAGTAAAACTTGAATTTAGATAATATTTCTAAAATATTTAATATACTTTGATAATAATGGTTAACACGGCTTAGCCGGTTATCGAGTCCGAGGTAAGCACGGGATATATAGTCATCTCCCTCAAAATCTCAGTTTTATTCCCTTGCAATCAACACTTACTTAATAAGAACTAATCAAATATTTGCTGGCCATTGGCACTAGCGACAATCGCAGCATTAGCCATATTTTGTTATAATAAGGGTTGGGATGGTTGATCCTCTGACCGCCTTGGGCAGTAAAGACTGTAACTATACAGATGTTGCCGCCGGGAAGAGGGTTCTCAAATGAGTCAACTGGCCTATTTCTCTGGGGTACGGAATTCCCCCCCTGGATGTTCTCCCCGGACGTTTCCCACCCGGACATTCCCCCCGGACATTTCCCCCTTTGGGTATGACATCCCCGGATATATGGTTTAGGGTTTAGGTTTCCAGGGTTTAGTGTTTTGGGTTTTAGGGTTTAGGCTTTTTAGGGTTTAGGGTTTAGAGTTTAGAGTTTAGGCTTTAAGGTTTTTAGGGTTTTTAGGGTTTAGAGTTTAGGGTGTAGTTCGTATGTACGTATGTATGTATGTATTGTATGCAGGCTCCTCTGATAAGCCACTGGTGAGCTGTTAGAAGCACCACCGAGAGGGGCCGGTGCACAGCTGTGGTCCGCCTGTGACGTGGCATAGACAGAGGCTGGCTTTGTCCTCCCACCAACTCACCGGATGAGTTGTGGTTGGGAGGGAGTGAGGAGGAGGGAACGCGAATCTGGGAGAGGGGAGTCGAGTGAGAGTCGAGGAGCCGAAGGGAGCCGTGCGCTCTTCGGCTCCGTGCGTTGGTAATAAACTGTCGGTGTTGGGCATCGGCTGGCTCTCTGCTGTGCGAAAAAACTACGTAGGATTTTTAGGGCTTAGGGTTTTAGTGTTTAGGGTTTAGGGCGGGCTGCGCCTCCGCCGCCTAAATCCATCCTTGCTAGTATTCCGCGCTTTAATTAGTGCGTATTAGGGCGTAACTAGATCTCATGAGCTTGAGTTATACTCAGTAGACCTCTGAGGCTTAGCGCTCATTTGCAGGAACGCGCGGCACGCCGTAGCGCGCGCCCGCTTTGACGGGTTCCAAGAAGTGCCGGGCGGCGTCGAGCGGGACCAAACTCTCGCGGGACCAAATTGTATAGCTCGCCGCTGCCGTTGCCGCAGCCGCTGCTACCGCTGCCGCCGCTCGCTCCATTAGAAACCATCCTTCCAAGCCACCCATTCTTCTAATTATACTGAGTTGATTTTATTTTAATTGAGCGTGAACTTCATTTGAACACACGCACGCACACACGCGCACACACGCGCACACACGCGCACACACGCGCACACACGCGCACACACGCGCACACACGCGCACACACGCGCACACACGCGCACACACGCGCACACACGCGCACACACGCACGCGCACACGCACACACACGCACACACACGCACACACACGCACGCACACGCACGCACACGCACGCACACGCACGCACACACACACACACACACACACACACACACACACACACACACATATATATATATATATTTGTATTCTGAGTTATGCATTCATCAACGTAGGGGGAATGTCATACCCCGGGGGAAATGTCAGGGTGGAAATGCCCCAGGGTCCGCCAGGGGGAAATGTCGGGGGGGGGGTGGAATGTCCCGGGGGAAATGTACTAGAACCATTTCTATCGCCGGCAGAACAGGCCAGCCTTGACCGTAGAGGTCGACTAGGGGGCACAGTAGCCAGTAGCCCAATAGCCCTAGGATAAACAGCTTCGAATCTCATCTTGAGCGGTTCGTGGGAATGTCGAGGCAGTGCCATAGTCAATCTGTGATTCCTATTAACGTGACGTCTGGGTAGTTGTTTGAGTGGTTTATGACCACGGACTATGGATTTATGGTCCACTGATCAATGTGGTCAAGCTATAATTGGCCCTCCGAGTGACAGCTGCTTGATTCGGATTTATGACTGGGACCTTTGATGTGGGTTTATGGCCAAGGCTTATAGGCTGCTGCCTGCCGTTCACATCGAGCTAACAGCCCACCGTAGCTGCACTTTAGCGTGTGTTCAAATGCGCTGTTACGACTTCTGTACTAATGTCCTTGGGCCGAAAACCCTGCACTAGTCACGGAGTACGTCCTCGCCGACGCGTGACAAATACCCGCGGAGCGCTAAGCCTTTGAACCACGATCGACGAATTTTAGCTGCAGTACCAATGCACGCACAATCATGCTGACCGCTGCAGAACAAGGTAGCAACGTAGAGACCCTTCCTTACCACAGCAAGTCAGATCCATAACGTGCAGAAGTATGTTTCACAACTACGGATGTTTAGAAGTCTCTTTCACAACTGCTGATGATTACAGGCGTCTAGCATAGGCCGTGACGTCAAACGACTCGCCTGCGATAAGTCTCAGGCACAACAACCACCCGGCTCAGCGTGGAGAGCTCAATCCACTGCCTATCGCACGAGTTCGGCTATTAAGCCACCTAACAAGGAATTGTGGCATAACTGATTCCTCGTCGTAATCATTTAGGGACCGAGAATGATACTTCAGCTACTATGTAATACTATAATACTATCATAAATAAAGTAACTGATTCTACAATACTTTAGTAACGTGGCGGATGCCGCCACTTCAATCCTTAGTCAGTTGTGCTATAGAACTTGAGCAGGACAGTTCAGTGGTGCTCTGGGCGTCGTGAGAGTTGTCGTCGTAGGCTATAGCTGGTGCTGGCCGCATGTTGCCCACAATCGTTTTCGAATTGACTACGTTGCGTGCGCCGGATGCATGCTGGTGTTGTAATTAGCCCAGCGGCCTTACACCAATGTACTCCGCACCTGCGGCCAATAGTTAAGCCTTTGACGCGTAAAGCCGACGTAAAGCATTTGACGGCTGCTGCGATGCACCGAGCTGTTGTATATGTACGCGTTGAGATAAAGATACACTGAGTCTCGTTTATCGCTCACTACCGCGTTCGTGTCTCCGTGAGACTCCCACTAGAACAGCCGCCGCCGGAGCCACTGTTAAACAACAATTGACAGCAGAGGATGGTCAACTCGCGCCAAAAAGAGTATCAGACCTTCTGTGGCCTACACGGGACACCTATACTGAGGTGTCCGAAATGCCTAACGGCGGAGAGCACTTAATGCCTTGGCTTCTAACGCTTGATAAGGGTATAGCGAGGCTAAAGTTTGCTTTGCCATTAGAGTATGTTGTGCCACTGTGTCCGGGCGATAATGCGATACACGGTCAAGGTGACCAGCCGGCCGACGTATAGCAAGACTGCCACAAGCTGCGAAATGAGCTAATTGCGATCTTCTTGTGGTTAGCGGATGAGAAGGCCGAGCTTGAGGCCGAGAGGTTTCGGCTGAAGCAGGAGCAGCTCGATGGAGCCGAGGCCGGAACAAAGCCAGGCGAGAGCCAGAGAGCACAGAGAGAGAGAGAGAGAGAGAGAGAGAGAGAGAGAGAGAGAGAGAGAGAGAGAGAGAGAGAGAGAGAGAGAGAGAGAGAGAGCACAGAGAGAGAGAGAGAGAGAGAGAGAGAGAGAGAGAGAGAGAGAGAGAGAGAGAGAGAGAGAGAGCAAGAGAGGCAGAGAGAGAAGAGAGAGAGAGAGAGAGAGAGAGAGAAGAGAGAGAGCACAGAGAGCCCAGAGAGAGCAGATAGAGCACAGAGAGAGAGAGACGAGAGAGAGAGCGAGAGAGAGAGAGAGAGGAGAGAGGAGAGAGATAGAGAGAGACAGAGACAGAAGAGCAGAGACAGAGAAGAGAGGGAGAGACAAGCGATATATAGCAGAGAGAATTCAGAGGAGCAGGCGAGAGATAAGAGCAGAAGATAGAGCAAGCGAGAGCCGAGGACATATAGGAGAGCAGAGAGAGAGAGAGAGAGAGAGAGAGAGAGAGAGAGAGAGAGAGAGAAGAGAGAGAGAGAGAGAGAGAGAGAGAGAGAGAGAGAGAGAGAGAGAGAGAGAGAGAGAGACAGAGCACCGGAGAGCAAAGAGGAGCACTGCGAGATAGCGGCCAGCGGCGAGGCAATTCTGTCCTGCGACGAGACGCAGGTGGCTCGCTAGAGCGTCGCGGCGGCAAAGAGTGCCGTGAGAGCGACGTCTCGGCCTCGAAGCGCAGCAGCGAGAGCGTCTTCGCGGCTGAGAGCACCCGCACGAGCGTCTCGGTGCTGAGCGCAGACGAGCACAACCGCGAAATCGATTCGGCGGAGTGGAGCCAAGAGAACGACGAGGCCATAGTTGTGAGCCAGAGTGGTTGTCGAATGCCGGATCGGCCGGAGACGAGCGAATGAGACCGGCCATCGGGGCTCGCACGGAGCTGACCAGTGGGAACCGCATAACAGTGGGAGTGGTGTCCGCTTTGCCTCAAGGTGGGCAGCATCTATGACCGGCTCCTCGCGTGGGGCAGAGCTGCCGCGTGCCTCCTGCGAGTGGCTGTCAGGTAGCGTGCACCCCGGTTAAGCCGGTCGGAATCCTTCAATGTCGAAAAGAACCCCCCCCCCGGTAGAGCCCGAATGACGTACTTCCGGACAGGGCAGCAACTTATGCTTTGGGGCCACCGTTTGAGCAGGCAGTAGAAAAGTGTGTGGGGAACCGATGGCTACACACGACTTTTCAGTCGCGAGGCCGTCCCCTCTCGAGCCGGGCTGGCGGCCTATGATTTCTTATTTTCATTGGAGGAAGGGATGTTGTGGGCGCCTGCTGCTTCTGCTATTGTAATTAGCGAAGCTGCAGCCGGCCACTAATGTATGCCCCGCCTGCAGCAGGTGGTGGACACTTGACTGGGCGCAGAGTCTGACCTTTGACGTAAGGATGTTGCCCGCCGCAGCTGCACTCCATTCTATGGGGGTAGGGGTGTAGTGTGCGCCGGATGCATGCTGGTGTTGTAATTAGCCCAGCGGCCTTACACTAATGTACTCCGCACCTGCGGCCAATAGTTAACCCATTTGACGGCTGCTGTGATTCACCGAGCTCTCGTATATGTACACGTTGAGAGAAATAAAGATATATATAATTCATTTGTATAGCACCCTAAGAGAACTTAATCTCTATCCAGGCGCTTCACATATGCCTCGGAGCTCGAGCCCGCGACCTCAGCCAGACCTTGGTCGGGGCGAGCACCTTAACCGCTGGACCAAACCAGCTCTGGCGATAGAGTCTCGTTATCGCTCACTTCCGCGCTCGTGTCTCCGTGAGACTACACAAGAACAGCCAACGTCAAAGCTCCTGTTATACACAGCTGCTCTACGCTATGGGGGTTTATCAGAGTCCTCAACTGGGTACACCTACGCATCCATACGCACCCACACCCATGGGTACTGGATTGGCGTGGGTGGCGTCTATGATCTTATAGGAGGGCGAGGGTGCGTATTGGCCTGCCTTATAGAAATCCCACTTAAGGGTGTCTTGGAGTTGCAATGCCCGAGTCTGCCCGCAGTTCTCGAGGAGTCAATGGCAGATTGTGGCCGCCGAGGTGAAAGAACTCGTCGCCGCCTTCAAGCACAATGAGGACACAATTCCAGATCATAACGTGGTGGAGGTTGCGCTGCCCTGTTCCCCATTGTGGTGCTCATTGCCCGGTCGGCGCTCTGCGTGACGTCTGCCCCCAGCGAGAAGTCGAAGAATACCTTCTCCGACTTCGGCAACACGCTGACGAACACTTGAGGCGGCCTGAAGACCAGCGTCGTCAATGATATGATTTTTATGCGTTCCAATAGCGATATTTGCAAATAAAACACGTTTCCGCTTGTTTTCCAGAGGCCTAGGTGTGGGTGGTCCGGCGACAGAACTTCTGGGCGATGCATGGGCGTGGGTAGGCGGGGGGGGGCAGTTCGCTTTAGCAACGGTTGTTCGTGGGCACTCGCCCAAATGGCAATCGCGTGCTCTGCGGCGTACTCGCAGTGTTATGGTGGCGGCTGCTGTGGTATTTGCTGCTACCGTGTTCGGCTACCATCGACCTACCTGCGTGCATTGGTGCGTGAAACTTACGAGTCATTAACCTTGGTTCAAAAGCTAAGCGCTTACCCGGTATGTGTCGCTCCCCGGCAAAGACTAAAGACGCGCTGAGAGCGCTGGCTGCGTTGTAGCATGAGAATTTGAGTGATAAGTCGTACCAGCGCGTTCATAACAGGCACCCAATATTTCAGACCAGGCGAAAGCAAGTCTCTTGAATCGATACTCCGGATTAGACAACCACCGGTCTGTCAGCCATACTGTCTTAGAGTAATGATAATAATAATAATACATTTGTATAGTACCATCGGACCAACCAAAGGTCTGGCCGATATCGTGGGCTCGAGCCCTGTGGTATTTGTGAAGAGCCGGAATAGAGACTAAGTTCTCTTAGAGCTTTATACAAATGAATTATATATATATATATATATTACGTTTTTATTTTAGGCACTTTAGATTTGAGCCCGATGGCGGTAACCCGGTGTACCGCGGTAACCCTGGTTCGCGCGGACTGCAATAACTACCTGAATATTGGTCCAAATTATATGCAAATAGGCTAAAAATGTCTGGCTCGTTGAGTTCTATTCGTTAGCAGAAAGACGGCGATTTCGAAAACAATTACTTTAATAGCTAGCGAAAGTGCGAAGCGGCTGACCAGATCCAGGGCTCGATCGCAAAAATTGAGCCTATTTTTTCAAGAAATAGCTCAAGATTGATGGCTGATTTGGGAAAACCGCGGGTGCCTTCTTCGAGGGCCCCAAAGAGCGTATCAGCATGCCCGAAGCAGCTTTCTGTGCTGATGCTCTTTTTTCTGCCACGAGTCTTAGCCATATCGGTTGCCACCACCAACGGCGCGCCAATAAAGTCAGGATCTTTGTCCTCACTATCAGCGATACTACCCAGGCGAGCACTGATGCAGCGATTCCGGACCTCCTACATAATCTTTTCAGACCAGCGGGTGGCAATGAAGTTCCAGGGAACTTTTTCTAAGAACTTGCACACAGCTCCATTGCCTTGTTAAGAACATCGTTGCTAACATCTGTTATATCGTCATTATAGTCAAACATAGTGTGCATCCTTTTATCAAGCTCTTACGCACATAGTTATTTGGACTGCTTCGATACGATTCTGACGGTGCTGCTCTTGAATCAGGTCAACGGCGTTTTCGACTTCAAAACGCTATATTTTTAGAGCAGCTATCCGTAAAATAGTTAATTAATTGCGATTCTACTTGCGGAAATTCGGTAACCCGGATTACCGCGATCGGGCTAGCACATGGTCAGTGACAATAAGCAGAACATGGTCATTGGCAGCATGCACAGTGTCAGCACTATCAAGGACACAAAGGACGAATCGCACGGACCCACTAAATGATGTGATAAATATATGTGTTTTTAGCATGTTTTAAATTTCTTCAAGTAAGCGGATGTTCGGACACCAGTTGGAAGTGGTTTTCATGCTCTGGGAGCATACGAGCAAAGGCACGGTCTCCAGAGGATTTGGGGTTCTTAAGAGGTGTAGCTGCTAAATGATCAAATTCAGAAAAGTGGGTGGTACGAAGATTCATCTGATTGGAAAGTAGTTCGGATAGGTAGGCTACGGCCAAAGAATGAAAGGATCTAAAAGTGAGTGACAGAACCTTGTAGTCGATGAGTTGCTTTACTGGGAGCCAGTGAAGGTTTGCGAGAAGTGGTGTGACGTGGCAACTGCGATGTTCACGACAGACCAGCATTCCTGCAAAGTTTTTGCACCGACTGTAAGCGCCTAATTGCACATGCCGGTAAACCAGCAAGCAGTGAGTTACAGAAGTCGAGACGGGATGTTACAAAGGCATTTACTAATTTACATGCAATAATAATAATAATAATAGATTTGGTAAAGCACCCTCAGAGAACTCAACCTCTTTCAAGGCGCTTTACAAATGCTGCTCAGGAAGCACGATCGAGTGGTTAGTGGTAGAATGCTCAATAAACAACAAAAAGCGACATTCACAGGATCAGCATGCAAATATGGTTGGTGACAGCATGCAACAGTGTCAGCACGCACAAGCATGTTAAGAACGAATCGCAGAGACCCACTAAATGCTGTCCTAAATAAATGCGTTTTTAGTTTCTTTTTAAATGTGGGCATGTCAGGTGACGTCGTGACGCAGGTCGGTTGTGACATCCAGTCTTGGAGAGCACACGAACTAAAGGCACGGTCTCCAAAGGATTAATAATAATAATAATAATAATAATTCACTTGATAAAGCGCCCTCAGAGAACTTAATCTCTCTCTAGGCGCTTTACATTTGCTGATTTGAGTCTTGTACAAGGTATAGTTAAACAGTAGTATCTCAGCCTAAGCAAGCCCAAATTTTTTTTAAATTTAAGATATGCTATATAGTTAAAAGAAGGCAGACTTGACTGTGGAGCTGATGCGATCGTCTATTGTAAGTTCACTTTGGAAGAGGTCACCAAGATTTCATGCAGATTCAACAGGAAATATGTTGACAGAGTCAATTTTGAGAGACCTACGGGCCCGATGGGGAAGCGATTGATTAGCGGTATGCAGACGATTCTTGACATCTCGAACTTGGCTCTCACTTCGTTTTGCCTTCTACTTGCAGCAACCTCAGACCGGCTTTTCACTAGATATTTTTGGCGGACATCAGGTTTGCATGCGTATCGTCACGTGATGCCGCTAACCGTGGGTAGCGAAGGAGTGGCGGGGGGGGGGGGAGCAAAGAATGTACCATTTTGCAGGCAGGCGAGGGCGGGGCTCACTTCGCTGCTAATTGTCAGGCCTAAAAGCAGCTATAGAGAAGGTACGCGGTGTCAAATGCGATATCATGTGATATATGTCAATATATGATGTCAATCGCAAGAAAAATCCCACCCAGTCGAGTTCCTTCGCAAAAGAACCACAGGGATGTTTGGCTTACTCAACTTCAGGCGTTTCTAGGAAATCAATCACGCGATACAGCTACTGCTGAAACCCCCGAGGACCGCAGGCGCTTAAGATCGATAACGGGTAGTTTTAGGTCACCATGACTCCGTGCACGAATCGAGGTAATATTGGACGGAAGCAGCACTTCTTTTGCAGCTCAGTTCCTGTAGCTGGAATTCGACGGCTTCATTTAGGACGCAAGATCGCCAAAGCGAGTGAACACTGGCGGAAATAGCTGAGTGCAATAATCGAACTAGAAGAAGGTAGGTGCTTGCCTGAACAGATCAGAATCGCCTTCTGCAGCTCTAGCACCAAGCACGAGCTCGCAAAAGTCAGACGCAATCCGCTCGGCAGCTTGAAGAAAGATACGCTTGTTTCCTGTTGAAACAGCTGAATTACAATGACACTCTATGAGAGGCACGTCTCGGGTAGACATAAATTGGTTCTGTTTTGCTAACAGCTGAGAGTTATTAGCGTGAGTCTTGGCTCATTTAATATTTCAGAAATTTCAGTGACAATCTAGCTATGCTAAGTAGGCGTTTCTCTCAGCAGAATACCAATAGTATCTTGTGGCTACACGGACCATAACCAGATCTATGCCCGGGGTATGTCGTGTTAAACTTGACCTATCCTAGGACCTACCTTCGAATTTTAGATGAACGCAACTCATTAATCTTTCCGTTGGTAGTGGTAGGACGTGAGAGCTTAGATAGGAGTGCTTAGAAATAGCCAACCACTAGTAAAGGTGCTGAAGAGTATAGAATTCAACATTGCAAAGCGTCAGGGATTGGGAAAGGTATAAATAAAAACAACAACCGGTGGGCACCGGATACACGCATAACAGAATAAAGTAGCAGGTGGCGTGAGACAAAAAACCTGCATAATATTCGCTCGTTTTTCACGCTCAGGAAAGAGCACGAGAGTAGATGATCAGGTCTAGTGCGAGAGCTCGCTTTAGCACAGGAGGTCTTACGATTAGAGCATGCTGCTTCATGCCGGGAGCAGATTGAGTACGACTTAGCAAACGCCGCCTGCAGTTTAGGTCTCAGCCGCTTAAGGTGTGCCGTCGTAGTGACAGGTTAGCGCTGTCGAATATAATCTCAGGCTGCTCTCGGCTGCTCCACTGCACAACCGAGTCTGCACCTAAGGCGCAGATCGCAATGCTGCCACCAGAGCGGTCTAACCAGTGCACCGGAAGCACCGGAAATGAATAGAGCAGGACCGTGCAGGCACAGCAAGCTCGATCTATTTAGCAGACCGCGATGCTGAGGCCAATTCATTTTGGAGACCAGCGGCGAATAGACAAAGAAGTAAAGGCTTAGCGTCAGCATTGCAAAGCTCCTCGCGACGTTAATCCCTGAGCAACGCTGCCTTTGACCGCAACGAACTATTCAGAGCATCGCTGCCTTTTGTGAATTCCATCGATTACCCAACGTGCAAAGTAAGTGCATCTAGTTAAAAGCGCCTGGGATAAGAGTTCTTGAAATATTACTACCTCAGGCTAACATAATTACCTCAAACTGTATTGCTTTTCACAGTTCGCTCGTTACCTCAAACTGTTTTGCTTTTCACAGTTCGCTCGTGTGCCGTGAACGGAGTGGAAGAAATAGGGTGATCCAAAGCAGTGGCAAGGCTTTGCCAAATTTTTTCATCCGTTCCACGTTGCTCTGTGAGCCGTGGTGGCACACTAGATAAGGCGGTTGATTTTCACGGCCTCGGTCCCAAGATCGTGAGTTCAAATCCTGAGGCGGCATCGTCTGCCAGAGAGACGGCAGCGTCCGTCAGAGAGAAGGCATCATCCGCCAGAGAGACGGTCGCCGCAGCAAGCGGTGGTGATAGCCATAAAGGCTCTTCTTTTGCTATAAAAAAGAGGCTACTAAATCAGCTACTATAGCATTCTGCAGATAATCTGGGTGTGCTGTTCCAAAGTGACCCTATCACTAGACCAAATCAACTCTACACTTAAGTCTGCCTACTTTCGGCTACTTAACACGGCTAAAGTTTTGGCCCACTTAGACTGTAATACTGAATCAAAATCGATTCTTGAGTTTGTGACGGCCCATCTCGACTTTTGTAATTCACTGCTTTCTGGTTTATCGGCCTGTACAATTAAGCACTTACAGTTAGAGCAGCACTTTGTAGGTATACTTGTCTGTTGCGAGCGTCGCAGTTGCACACTAGCTCCCAGTCAAGCAACACATCAACTTCACGGTTTTGCCAATCACCTTTAGGTCTTTTCATTATTTGGTTCCATTCCTACCTATCAGATCTACTCCCCACCAGGTTAAGCATCGTAACCACCCACTTTTCGGAATCTAATCGTGTACCTATACCTCGTACAAACCTCAAATCCTCTGGAGACCTTGTCTTTAGTTCGAATGCTCCCAAAGCCTGGAAGCACTTCCGACTTGCGTCACGACAGCTCCTTATTTAACCACTTTAAAAAGAAACTAAAAAAGCATCTTTTTATCGCAGCGTATGGTTGGTCCATACGATTCGTCCTTTATGTGCTTATGCGTGCTGACACTGTGCATTCTGCCACTAACTATACTTGCATGCAACCCTGTGCATGTCACGCCTAACCGTGTTATTCTTGTCGATTATTGACCATGCTGCCACTAACCATTCGATCGTGCTTCCTTTGCAGCAAATGTAAAGCGCCTAGGAAGAGATTAAGTTCCCTGAGGGTGCTTTATCAAGTGCATTATTATTATTATTATTATTATAATCTTAGGTCCCCTCATTCTTTGGCTCCAGTCTACCAATCAGATCTACTCTCCTACCAGGCTAAGCAGAGTACCGCCACTTTACTGAGTCAAATCGTGTAACTATACCTCGGGGAAAGTTTAAATCTTATGGAGACAGTACCCATAGTACATGTGCTCCCAAGGCCTCGAACTCATTCCCGACCGACTTCACGACATCTCATGACTTGATGTAATTTAAAAAGAAGCTAAAACCCACACGTTTCTCGCAGCGTTTGGCGGGTCCTTCTGATTTGTCCCCTTTGTGCCTATCAGAGCCCTTAATAACCATTTGGGCGGGTACCCATGGGCAACCGTCGCTCAATCGCGTCGGCTCCATCCACCCACACACACCCACCCACCGCCCGGAAGTTCGCTCGCCGGATCGCCCATACCGATGCCAGTGGAAAACAAGGCGGAAATGCGTTCATGTGCAAATACTGCGGTCGTCAAATGTAAAAACGCGAGATTGTCGACGAGGCCGCGCTTCAGGCCGCTTCGCGTCATCTTCCGCGTGTTGCGACGGCGTTGCAGATGGTTCGACTTCGCCGCTGGCGGCCGCTTCCCGGCGGCACGTTTGAACTACAAGAAAAACTCCACCTTTGACTCCGTCCGCAAGAACAGCGCGCAGGCTCGGGCGTTTGAGCTCCTAAAGGCACCCTTAAGTGGAATTTTATAAGGCAGGCCAGTACCCACCCACGCCCACCCATAAGATCGCAGACTGATGACTCCTTGCATGCTACCTCTAGCCATATTATCGGTGAGATGTAATCGCTCACTAGGGAAGGTGGTTGCTTTTCACAACCTCGGCCCCGAGATCGTGGGTTCGAATCCTGCGGTGGGCGATCCTGTATCGACACTGCAAGCGGTGGTGATAGCCGTAAAGGCTATTCTGTCGCTATAAAAAAGAGGCTGTTAAATCAGCTAGCATTATGCCTGTTGTGGTGACATGTGGATGGTACTACTAACCACTTTATTGTGCTTTCTTTACAGCACATTTAAAGTACCTATAAAGAGATTAAGCTCTCCGAGGGCGCTATCAGAATTATAGAGATACTTATTATTATTATTACTGACTAGGTGCTAGGCGCGAGCGGCATCTTTCTGCCTCGGTGCTCAGTAAATAACTACGAGGTTATACAAGCTGCCGGATGTCGGTGATACGGTCCCTCAAAATGGCAGCCGAAGCATGAGACTCGACTGGCTCGCAGTTGTCAGGTCGAAGCCTCGTACAGCTTGCACATACGCCTAGTAGTTCAGCAATAGATTTGTACACACACGCATGCACCTGCGCTAGCACAAGCACACACAAAACACTTGCACACGCACGTACCAATACATAAATGCATATATACACATATACAGTATATATAAACGTACAAATAAAAAATAAAAAAAAAATAAAAAAATAAGTATATATAGCAAGTGAAAGATTTCTACGAAAGGCCGTGAAGTTCCTAATAGATGGCAGGTTGCACATCGACCCTTCTCTATTTCGGGGCTGTGCTTAACCTAAGCGTCGGTAGGTGAGGCGCTGGAGATTTTCCGCTTAGTAATTCTTGTCACGTTTCTAACGTTTTGGTACGCCTTTGAAGCCTCAGCGCTGCGCTTAAATCTCCGTCTCAATGCCGCCGTCAAGAGAGCGCAATTAACAGAAGAAGGGCCCGGGCAATGGCCGTCGCGAGTTGCCGGTCAGGCGCCTCGTGAGCGTACGTGGCAACGCTGTTTCTAATGAAGCCCGTGCGAGAGCCTAAACTCGGCCATTAACTCGGCGCCTCCTCGGCGCATCCGCGGAAACCACGTGCTTCAATTCTTCGTCCAATGACGAGAGCGTGGTCGCGCCTAGCAATAGCTGCGTCACGAGCACGATGCGTAGCATTAGCCCAGCCTTTCGACGCAACGCGGGTAGGCGCCGCGTCGCCCGGGCGCTTGCTTGCCTCGCGAAATAGAAATAATTCTCTGGGTGCATTCGAAAGTAAGAGCAAACAAACGCCTGAAAACCGCCGGCGGTCGCTGGGCGCGCTCGCCGAGACAGCGCCCAGCTGTCAACTCGAGGTGCACGACTCCGATGCTCGACTCCGAATGACGTCATCGCTCAAGTGCTCTTTAGTCGTCGTGCGACGCTGCGCGCGGGGGTAATGAAGCTGAATGCACTGGATGCAGCTCGACAAAGAAATACGAAACTCGTCGGAGCTGAATAGCGAAATGCTACGCCCTCCGGGGCGGGCACTTTCGTGAACTAGCGAGCCCCAAAGCAGAATAGGCCGTCGTGGGCAGCGACGGGCGCTTGCGCTGCGGTAGCCTCGAAGACGAAGTGCGCTAGCGACCGACGCGCGCTCGAGGAGCCGTGTTACGCGCGGCGTCCGGCGGCAAGAAGCGCCAACTGCTGAGAGGTGACACCCGTCACTACTTACCGGCGAAAGTAGCGTCGGCGCTACGATCGCTAGACGTTGCGCGCTCCCACGAACTCCAACGAACCGTGCACCGTACGCAGAGCCAGCTAAGGGCGAATAAAATCTTCGGTCCGTTACGAAAGACCGGCGCACTCTTATGGCAGCCTGAAGATAACCTGCCCGAGACGCGCGTGTTCTACGGCCGTGACTTTATCCCCCCCCCCACTGAGCATTGACCTTTGACCCCACGACTTTTACCGTTTTTTACCACCTGTCTCTTTGAAAACCCCTACAAACTAACGTAGCGGGTTGCCACCGTGTTGCTCGAGTACCGCGAAGGGTAGCTTTTTTCCGGAAGCAAAAGTTCCGGTTCTTTGCAGGAAGCGACGCGGGCAATGTTTTTTCATTACGGATCTGGCGGATTCTACGCGAGGGAGAAAGTCGGGAAGAGTTCTTTTCGGCGAAGACGCCTTCTTCTCTGTTTGCTGACCTTCCCAGTATCCGTGCCTGGTGTCTGGATGGGCTGCAGTCAGTCTGACCGTCGGATAGCTGACCGACCCACCCGATGCTCTGGATCGGCCAGGAAAAGCTGGCTGATTCGATTGGCTGGGAGGAGGCAGCTCGGGAGGCGGATCTGGCATCCGTCTCCAGGTGCCCAGTCTGGAGTCGATCGTCACTAAATCGAGGCGATATTTTAGCACTCTAGCCATTCGCCTGGCGTCAAAGGTCGGGTAAAAAATCTACGAGGAGAGCAAAACCCTTTTTACACCTATCTCGTTCTCAAAAGTGACGATCTTGCTTCAATTCGAACATTCTCCATTGGCTGGGCAAGTGCACTCCCTCCTCTAGGACAAGGCGCCGAGACCAGGGCAGCCGACTCGGGATCTCCGCATGGAGATCCCGAGCACTTCCGGGTACACTTCTTGCTCACACTATGAGCAATGCTTTCGTCCCTGGCCTGTTACTGCCTCTCACTTAAAAAGCACTCATTCGATCTGGATCAGATCCAGATCGAATTAATATTCAGGCTCAGCAGACATTCTCCACTCTGAAAGTAGGCATTGTGAAATTCGTCTCAGTAGGGCCTTCTCCGCGACAATGAAGTCCCCAAATTAGTCCGTCATGATCTCAGCCCATATGTTTTCCTAAGATGCAACTCGACTTCCTCTTTGTTTTCTTTCAATGACACGCTTTACTCGCTTCGAACGGCCATTTTGAGAAATCTCAACGATCTTTAGTGAATTGAGATAGACTCGTTGCTTCTTAATCTTTCGGCAGGAATAGCTCAGACTACGTAGTACGTAGCGTAGTCTGAGCCTGTCATGAATAATAAGAGCCGTTTAGCTGGTGTTAGCCCAAGCATTGCCCAAGGACAGTCTCCCACGCAGCGACTTCTGCTGAATGCGACGTTGCCATTTTCCCGCTTGCCTCCGGTTGGCCGGCCGAGCAGGTTTCTTCGTCACACTCATGGCAGAGCCTTAATGCTCATCACAGCAAGCGTACCTCAACAGAACTCCAGTCAGAACAAGACGCCGCTGACTTGCCACAAAGTTGAGACTTTTCTCTTGTTTTTCGCTGCTCATCGATGGTTGAATCCGACAGATCTCCTCCTCAAGGAGCGGGTCAGAAGACTTGCGGGTAAATCAGAGTATGTACGTCACCCTACTCAAATGCTGCCGAAGTATGTATGTATCTCTCTGTCTGCAACTCCACAAAGGCTATGTGGGTATTATGCAGAAGAGTTTTGTATAGCGCACTCACAGCCTAAGTTTGGCACGCATTCGGTAGCCAACAGACTCCATCTCACGCAGTAAAGAGAAATAGAGAAGCATAGCTGAGTCAGGAGGAAAGTTGTGGTAATGAGTAGTGCGAAAGTAGCAGCTCAGGACGGGCAAAGATGGCTGGCTCAGGCTGGAAAAGATGCACCAACATCTGCAGCAGGAGTGTAGACGTCATCGCCTGAGAATTGTGAAAGCGAGTTCCACTGTCTTGGACCTGCAAAGCAAAAGCTTCTGTCGCCATCGGATTTTAAGCTGAGAAGTCCATTTTACTCAAGCTCCTACCACAACCCAGCCTTTGTCCCACGCGTGGTTCATGCCACGCTTTGTCTGACGAATGCCATCCAAAAAAATGCAACATGCCGAAAAAACCTCAGACTTGCACATTTGCCGTCGGCATTCTGTAGCGGCACCTGTACGCACAGCTCACCCTCATGAGAGCCTTTGCTTTTCATCGGCCGCGTGTTCATTTGCTTATAATAGTAATAATAATCATAATAATATTAATACATTTGATTAAGCGCCCTGGGAATTGCTTGCGCTCATCATTGGGGGGGGGGGTATTAAGGACCTGAAGAGTTTTACCAAATTTTTCTTAACGTGGTTAGTATAACGTGTACGGGTTCCGCCCAATGGGTTCCGCTCCGTGCAGCCAATTAGCGGGTCAATTATCTGGCCCAAACCAATCGTGAACAGTGAAGAAGCAAGCATGCTCACCTCCAAACAACCTTTCGGGCTGTTACAAACTGGATGTAACGGCTTCAAAGTCCGGAGAGAACTTTGGCGCAAACGCAGCGTTCGTCAGCGGCAGCGAAACAAGTAACTGTGAAGGCCTGAGCCAGGCATCGCGGCCAACGATCTGTATATGCAGAACCAGTGGACGAAGAACCAGCCGACTCTAGTGAAGCGCGGCAGTGACGAAGGGAAGCGACATTTGATTGCGACAGAAGACTGCTCCAGGGTCTCTGCAGAGGGGTAAGGCAATAACAAAAATAATAATACATTTCTATAGCGCCCTCAGAGAACTAAATCTCTTTCTAGGCACTTTACATATGCTGCAAAAAAAGCATGGTCGCATGGTTAGTGGTAGCATGCTCAATGACAAAAGTATGGTTAGGTGTGACGTAGTTAGAGGTGACAAGCACCGAGAAAGAGATTGAGTTCTCTGAGGGCGCTTTATCAAGTGTATTATTATTATTATGCTCAGGGTCAGCATGCAAATTTGGTCATCGATAGCGTGCACAGTGTCAGCACGCATAAACATACAAAGGTCTATAAACATACAAAGGTCACACGGACCCACAAAATTCGAATCCCACGTGCTCGTTGCTTAGATAGTGTGCTCCGCCCCTGTGAATTGCTCATTCTGTAGTTGTGCACAGTTCAGTTACCATGTGGAGATTTAAAAATGTATCATCATCATCCTCGACTACTTAGGGATCTCATTTAAGAGTGAAGTTAGCTGATGCACTGGACATGTCAGCAGCGCGTTTCAACATCAAGAGAAAGACAGGAAATGATTATGCATGACATGACATATGTCAACTCTCGTACGACTCAGCGGTCTAAAGCGTAACTCAACTCATATGCCACGGCACAAAATCCCTGAGCATAACTGCAAGCAACCGCTTTTATGCGAATCCTTAATAAGAGATTATCACATAATCGGTTCCTAGCCGTTACAATTCAGGAGGCTCGAATAATGAAAAGTCGGTCATAACCTGACAGCTGATTTAGCACGCTGCCGGTTCATTGTATGCACGTTTTCGCGATGAAAGCAAACAACAGACATTGAAGCCAATGTAATGAGTCCGAATTTCCTTCTTCCGAGGTACTGAAACGTCCGAATTATGCCTCGCTGGTTTGGCCCAGTGGATAAGGTGCTCGCCCCGACCAAGGTCTGGCCGAGGTCCGGCGGCATATGTGAAGTGCCTGAATATAGATTGAGTTTTCTTTGGGCGCTATACAAATTAATTATTTTCTTTATTTATGTTATTAAATCAGTCAGATTATGAAAATCACAGAGATTATTAAAGGTTCCATATTAAAACCAGCATTTGATGGATGTCGTACCTAATAGCTGTGTAGTTGTACTTTGAGCTTAAAACCGACCAGTTGTGCTTTTGACTGTGAAATAGTGAACTGTACGCTTTGGCTGTGCTGGACCCTATTAGCGAAGCGCACTGTTTCTGTCCCATAGACTGTTTTGTTAGTTAATATCTAGAAGAATAGGGTAATTTGATAGAGCTTCCGGTGGCGCTATCCACGCGGGTTTAAAGCTTCTTCTCGGTATACACTAGCTCATATTGTTTATTAAAATTCGTGCATTATTCAGCATCATGCTCAGAAATGGTCGAATAGATGAAAACCAATGCTGCTGTGCTGACTAGAAAAATAAAAACGAGTCAGCCTAGCTCAGAAAGTACTGTTTTTATACCACTACTGCAATGCATACTAATAAAAATGAAGACGACTTGTGCTGATGGTATTTCTTTTTACACCTATCGGGTGCCTCGCATGTCATCCGAAAGCTTCAACCGGTGGTCGATAGATACGATCCATACCATGGCAGCATCTCGACGCAGACGGTTCAACGACTGATGTTTACCGTCGTAGCGTCACGTCCCGTCGAGATGCTGCCTGCGGCAGGGTCGCAGTTGATAAGCCACGACTAATCCTCAGGCTCTCTTAGCGGACAGACTGGATAGTGAGAGGCCAGGAACTGGCAATAGTTGGCCAAATGCATCCGTTATGTGTTCGCGAGCCTCCACCCATTGCTTTGTCTTCAGGCTGTTGCACGATTTTTTGTTCTACTTCTGCGAAGGATAAAGTTCACGTGAAGAGTTAGAATTTTTTGTGATAATTGCCAACATTTTTGACCAGACGACTTATCTTTTATTTCAGAACTACTGACGGCCGTCTGTCGTGGTATTGAAAGAAGAAAATTTGTCGATTGAGCGAGCGGGAAATGATTCATTCTGCAGCATCTGATTATCCACGCGTTTTGTCTACTAATTGGGCAAACGGGACTCAATTTTCCCATGGCAACACAGTGTTTTAAGCACCAACTTTATAGTAAAAGTAAAGCTACGGCCAGCTGATAAAAAGCCCAATTTAAATAGTGGCAGCAGAGCCTAAATGGCCATCACCACCGCATGCAGATGTCAAGAAAGAATTGCATGGAGCATTACTCGAACCCACGACCCGGGTCTTAAAGTGGACTTACCTTACCTGACCAATCTCTCGCTCGACCAGTCTCAGATTTTTCTCAATGCTCGTGTATGCTTCTAATGACAAATTAGGTGCTGTGCTGCAACTATTGCGTCTGCTGTGGTCAACAGTCAACGAGCTGGTAGGGCATCAGCTGCACGATGTTCGCAAGGCTAGCTGGGTGTGGATAGCTCCTATAAGCCGGCCCGTCGCAATGTCTCTAGGCAACCCTAAATGGCTAAAAGTAAGTACGCGTGCGCGTGTGTACGGCTAATGCGATGGTTGGAAGGGAAGCAGTAGTTTTGAATTACAGAACGGCGGAAGGCTATTCGTCGTTGGGCCGACAGGAACAAAATAAAACTTGTGTTGAGCGAAAGCCCGTGCCGCAAAATTTACTTTTCTAGACCAGTGCTAATCAATAAACTCGGTGGCTTCTAATAGTAATAAGAATAATAAAAATAATACATTTGTTGTAGCCCCCTCAGAGAACTCAATCTCTTTCGAGGTACTTTACATTTACTAGCACACATTGCCAGCAATGCCTCTTAGAAATGCATGCGCTCGTTCCATCGTTGCAACCAAAAATTAGTTGCTTTTAAAGTGAATCATTACTCCGTTCGCACCTTCGCCGAAGGTAAATATTTAACGCCATCCAAAACTACAACCCCCAACCTTAACACTAGCAGCCAAGGTCATGGCCGAGCATCTCTCATAGCAGCGGTTCTCAACCTGTGGGTCTCGACCCCTGTGAAAGGGTCAAACGACCCTTTCACAGGGGTCCCTTAGGACCATCGGAAAACACTCATTTTCACATTTCTCACATAGTAGTTTTGTGATTGGGGGTCGCCGCAACATGAGGAGCTGTATTAAAGGGTTGTGGCATTAGAAAGGCTGAGAACCGCTGTCTTACAGCCAATACATGGGTTACACCGCGCTGGCTGCGTAGTGCAGCCGCTAGAATCGGCCAGTACGCGGAACCGCCAGAGGCTGTGCCGCGACAGAGCCGCTGTAAGACAGCCTTCCGGTAGCAGTAGCGCCAGCGAAAGAGAGTCGAACGTCGCACGAGGAGCCGACCGGCCTACCCTGGATAAGTGCTGGGCTTGAGGGGGAGTACAAAATCCGCTCTACTCCTCTCGGAAGGCTGCCTTTGGTCGCACTGCATTTTTCAATTGCAGCCCAACGAGCAGTAGTACAGTTTCCAATTTTTAATTCGAGGGAATTCCGGAGTGTGACCCTTTGTTTTCGCGAATGGTGGCCATTTTAACTCGTCGCTTGACGTTTTTTTCGCAGAGCAATCGACCGCGTGTCGCTCGAGTGAGTCAGCAGCGAGGGAGGTGACAGTGGACTGCGACCTTTGGAGTAGCGCACACAGCGGACTTCTTGCTCTCGAACTGAACTGCTAACAAAGCGGACAGCAATCACAATGGCTGCATACGAAATTTTTCCGTTCGCAAGTGAGTTTCGCTCTGATCGCACTCGTCCTTTGAAATGGTTCCCTTTCTCTTGTCTGACCTTTACCAACGGCTTGCGTGGCATTTGAATTGCATAAGCGAGATCGTGGTCAACGGCCAAAGAAAGTGGCCCACGGTCAGATACAAAGTCAGTGCAAGGTCAGTGGTCTAAGAACAAGTACGATTGAACTCGATCAGACAAGTACGATTTGAACCACGCCAGGGCCTCGTCTGCAAGACAGATCGCTGTCCTCAATCATTAAATCAGTAGGACGTCGTGATCAATGGTTTTGAAGGCAGCTGATAGATCTAGCAGAGCTAGGGCAGCGACATTCCCGTCATCGTTGCCACACAAAATGTCATTGTTAACACGGAGGAGAGCAGTTTCAGTGGAGTGCCGCCTCTTGAACCCCAATTGAAGTGTTTCTGACATTTCATTCTGACATTTCATGTCATTCAATATGTGCAACCACCTGCTTAGTGACAATTTTTTTTAAGAATCTTTGACAAGAAACGAAGAAGGGAAGCTGGGCGATAGTTTGTAAGGACCTCTGCATGTAAATCAGGCTTTTTAAGTATCGGTCGAACGCTTTCCGATTTGAAGGACTTGGGTGCGACCCCTTTTTTCCAAAGAAGCATTAACGCACTCGGTTAAGGCAGAGCTAAGTTGACCTGCCAGTGAAGACCACAGAGACGATGGCATAGGGTCTTCAGGAGACGAGCTCTTTTTACTAGACCTATTCAGGTAGCAGCATCGCATGCAGAAACCTCGGAGAACCTGTTGAGGAAGGTCACAGGTTGAGATTCCACAATTGCTTTACTCGAAGGGGGCTTTATGGAGGCACGAATGTGCATAACTTTTTCAGTTAAGAAGGCTATACTTCTCGGCTTAGCCGCTATTATCTGGTGAGTCAGACCTCTCAGAATTGGCCAGTAAATTGTTTACTGTCTTGTAAATCTGCTTGTGTCTGACAGGCAGAAATTCAATTTTCGAGTGGAAAAAGAAGCCCTGGCTTCTTAAGCTTCCGGGTGTAAACTCAAAGGAAGTACTTGATATTGACTAGATCTGCATGAAATCCTAATTTCTAAAAATGACGAGCAAGCCTGGGCTTAACACGGCGAAGGTATCTGCTATGCAAGCGTTTGATGTCTATCAACTACTATGCTAAGTCTACTCAGCCCTGAAATAAAAAAGCGCTTACAAGTAGTTTCTATGGAAATCTGTACTAAGGCTAAGCGGTGTGGTAAAGGTGAGAAATTTAAGACACAGCAAGATCCCGTCTGCTAATGTTAGTTTTGACCACTAAAATATAAAGGAACTCGGTTAACCTATATATTTAAAATACATTCTCTGCCTATTTCTCTGTAATCTCTTCTTGCAATTTCAGACGCATACAATTATTGCAAAACTCAGCTGCTAGGGCTGTATGTATCGAACGTCTTAAATGCCGTATAACACTAACCGTACTGACCGACTTACCTCAGCGCCCCATCAAGCAGTGCATCAATTTCAAGGTCAGATTACTACTTTAAGTTCCTGTAATTTGCCGGCTGATCCGACTGATCCAGACTGACCTATATGAAATATAAAACTCCCGGATTTTTCTTTTACCATTGTTCATCCTAATCGGGTCTTTCAGCCAGGCATCTAACAAACTCATGACTATCAGAGACCGATAAAGTCATTATTTGACGCCTAAAACCTAATAAGTCACTGCCAAATGATGTCCTAGGAAATTTAATACGAAACGGAACACCCACATGCTTGTTACTCAGAGAATGTGCTAAGCTTATGTGAATCGCCCTTTCTGCAGTTGTGCATGTTAATTTAACTTATGATTTGACACATTTCTGACTAATGACTTGACAAACATTTCCGTCCAACATATTTCAAGCGCTCACACAAGAATTTAGTTACCTTTAAGCGGTATAAAAATGTATTGGCATCATCTTTACTTCCTTAGGGATCACAATTAAAGCGAAGGTTAACAAACGTGCTAGATAGGTTATTAGCGCGTTACAACATCCCGAGAAAGAAAGAGAAACTCATAGATAAATGGTATATGTCTCGATCCTGAGCGTAGCGCTATTGCAAATTCTTTCACATACTGTAAACACTGCCTTTATTGCCTGCACGACAAAGTAAACTGATGCAGTTCTAACTACAAAAAAAGGCTAGAAAGGCTCCCTTATGTACTTGAGTGAGGGAGTTTCAGGAACAGCAGAGCGATTTGATCATACTCAGCAATAGGAAAGCATTTCCGGCAATTATTCGGAAAATCAGGATTCTAGTGTTGCAGGGCCAGGACTTCCTGATAATTTTACGCCCCATATTTTCGAATAGAGCAGATGCCACATAAAGATTTGAGAAAGGGTTTATGAAATTAAAACTAAATTAACTTAACACCCCTAGTTCCACAAGTGAACAAAGCCTTTTTCTAGGCACTTGACACATGCTGGAAAGCGAGCGTGTTAATTTAAATGGCAATGATGAGTATTATTTCAGCACGCATAAGCATATACATAACTATTCACATGGACGGCGCAAATATTCAAGAAAAAAGTGATACTCTGTAGCTTCCTTTTAAAAGCTGCAAAGTCAAAAGGTTTCTAGATGACAATTATTGGCGGGTTTTATGCTTCGGGAGCTTAGGAGCTGATGGGACAGTCTCGAAGAGCTGAAAATATTCATGTAAGGAATAGTGAACATACTCGCTCTCCCCCTCTCTCTCTCTCTCTCTCTCTCTCTCTCTCTCCCTCTCTAGAGTATACACACTGAATAAAAATGTACGTAGAACAGATCCGTGTGTATCCCCACAACCTTTGCTCCGTCTGAGTTAATTGTTCTTTGCGTGCCCGTGTGTTCTGAATCTACTTTGCAGATTTTGTCTAATAACAATAATAATGATTATAATGCACTTAATAAAGCGCCCTCAGAGAACTCAATCTCTTTCTAGGCGCTTAACATTTGCTGCAAAGGGGCATCACTGATCACATCTTTTGTTTAGCATACGTCAAGTGATAAGAAAGAGATCAGGCTCTCTTGAGGTTCTAAATAAAGACTCTTTCTATTCCTATTGCTATTATCCATACTTTAAAGTGTCATCAAGTGACCGTTGGCATTTCAAATCTACCTCCCGAGTTCTGTGGAAACCGTGCGTTTATTCGGTAGCCTCACAAAGGCCGAATTATCCAGACTGACTTCATGCCATCCCTTTGAATTGACGGCATTTCAGAAGAAGCTAAAAGCTTACTCGTTCCTCGTATCATCTGCTGGGTCCATGTGAGTTGTCCTTTGCAAGCCAATGTACGGCACAATGTGCAGCTAACGCCGTGATTCACCGCCTGGTGTGACTGCCTGGCGTGAGTGTATGGCGTGAGTGCCTGCAGTGAGGTACACTTAGCAGTTGGCTACCGGATCGATACCGCATCTAATTAGCCGAAGCTTTCCGAACGAACGACACCGATCGACAGTTTCACAGGGGCAGCTGACCCTCAGCTGTCGTTCAGTAGCGGACATCTGCGAGAAAGAGAGAGAGAGAGAGAGAGAGAGAGAGAGAGAGAGAGAGAGAGAGAGAGAGAGAGAGAGAGAGAGAGAGAGAGAGAGAGAGAGAGAGAGAGAGAGAGAGAGAGAGAGAGAGAGGGAGGCACGGTCCCACATGTGTGCATCACATGCGTTTTTATGCTATGAATGTTATCATCAATCAATTGACATGCTTACTTTCCAGCATATGTACAGTGCCTTGAAAGAGATTTGGTTCTCTTACTCTGCTATTCAAATGCTTTACTGATATTTTTATCATTATCGCGATCTGAAATCTCTCCCTGAGGCGGGATCAAAACGACTGCAGTGCAGTCAGTACCGGTGATAGTTATCGCGCAGGCGAGATGATAAGATCACAAGATGGTAACACAGACGGTTCATCTGCGGTAGGAGCGAGGTAATGTGCTTCAATTCATTTAATTAAGAAAATTCGCCCAGCAATTGAAGCGGCAAATTTCTTTTTGAGAATTTATCAGCATATTTTCTAGGTCTGCCTTGTATTATTACTCTGCAGAATATTTTTATGCAAGGCGCATGCTATGTATATGGTCAACTGGTCAGATAACTGTTAAACGAGTTTGATGCACGGACTTCAGTTTGACTGGTTTCGTTTAGCGAAGCTTACCGCGAGAGGAAGCTGTCAACTAACAGCTAAACTCAGACAGGACTGCTGAATTAATCAGCAGACAGCTGAAGACGTGCCTTTAATTGCGCATTAAGAGAGTCGCTGAAAATGCAAGCAGCAAGGGTGTAAGCCGTTTAATAACAAAACGTTTTCCGAAACGCTTAATGATGTCAATTATTTCGAACCTAGCTTCTTTTATCGCAAGATAAAATTAAGATTCAAAGTTAGCTGATTTAAATGCTTCATCTATTTAGCGGCAGGAAAGCCTTAACGACTATCGCTACCGCTTGCAGAGGATACTACAAAAATTACCCACCGCAGGACTCGATCCTACGACCTGGGTCGTGAAGAGCGAGCACCTTACCCATAGGCCAAGACCCCAATATATGACTATCCAGCCGCTGTTTTTTTGACGTCCCAACTTCCAATAAATAATTAGAAAATTTTATTACAAGTTAGAAACTGTTACTAATTACCTTGAACAGTAAGTCCGTGTAAATGTTTAAATTGTAGGAGCTATGCTGTTAATGAGATAAAAACTGTAATCCCAAAGATTGGCTCTTAATACTTATATTTTAGTGTGGAAGTGCGTAAGCTCATATGTGCATATATCATGTGAAGATATATTCATCAAATATAAATAAGAGATTTGATGGTATTATCTAAGAAAATGCTCAGGTCTACAAAGCACGACGTCGAAACGAGAGTGACCTCTCGACCTCTCCGATTTGCCTGCGTTCATCGACACTAGAGGGATGCTTCAGAGGGGTTTACGGTATTGTAAAACGTTACGGATAGCTGCAATTGCTTTTGCTTCTAGTTCATCAAGTGCAACTCGCTTTACAAATGCTGAAGATATACGGATGCCGAAGTTCTGGCAAGCGTCTAACTCATAATGTGAGACACCTGGGACCTGTTTAGTGCTTATCTGCTTGCTAATTTCATAGTGCGCAAAAAGTTGCTTGCTTATGAACGCCAAATGCTAGCTCAGTGTTCTCGCCACCCTGCCGGCACTCGCTTCCGAGTTCACCGTCTTTAGAGCGTGTGCATCCGCGCCTGCGCTATCCGCCATTATAACTTGGCCGTTTTATCCATTAACATAACTCTTAGTGACTATGCTTTTCGGTACTGTCGTGCAAACCTTCAATAATTTCGCTACTGTCTTTCAGAGGTATTCCTGAATGCCTCTGCCTTGCCACGATTAGCAAATTATGTATCTCCTGCAGAAAGACCAGATGAAATGAGAGAGTTTGTATTAATAACGAATGCATCTTCACTTTCCCTGCGTTTTTACAAGCAATTCAATAAGCTCTCGCTAAAACGCTACATTACTCTAACTTAATTGTCATCAAGCCCGATACTACTCCAGGTGACACTCTTGAAATGTGCCTATTGAATTTGTGTGCCGTATGTATAGTAAATAATGATCGGCATGTTTCTTGACGAAGCCATTGAATTGTTTGCCGTGGCCAGTACCTGGCTGAAATTGAATATCTGTCAGACGATAACCGACGCAACCATTGCAGGCCTCTCTTCTTTTATAACCCGAGTGTAATACAAACCGATCGAATGAGGAGTAGCAATTGTCACTCGTTCTTCGTTGATTATCAAGTTGTTTGCAGTTTCCTAAAAGCGATCGTGTGCATATCTCGTTCCAAGTCTCGCCAATCTCAAACAACCAATAGTGGAAGTCAGCCTTCAGACACAAAGACTTCCTTCAACACAGATTTAATTCCGACCTGGCCGAGTATTTAAGGGGAGAAACTAACCAAACCAGGTCTCTTTTGGCCAGTGCCTGCCCGTGGGTGGGTAGTAGCGCTCAGCATGGGCTCTATTCTCACAAGCGTATACAAAGTCAGTCACCCGCCGTGCCAGTTGAAATAAACAAGCAGTTATTTGCGCTTTCTCGAGAAGGGTGATTTCGATAGTGCTTACTGCAAAATTCCGGTTGCTCAGTGTTTAACATTACACATATCACGGATGGAAGGGTTATGGAAATATCACGCATAGTGCCGCTATTTGTACTACATAACGTTGTTAAATTCTGGCTTCTTTAGACAGGGATACTACATCTAAATTGGTCCATGCATTTGTGACATCCCGTCTTGACTTTTGTAACTCACTGCTTGATGGTCTACCGGCCTGTGCAATCAGGTGCTTACAGCTGGTGCAAAACTCTGCAGCTAAGCTTTTCTGTCATGAGCGTCGCCATTGCCAGATTTCACCACATCTCACCGACCTGCACTGGCTCCCAGTAAAGCAACGCATTGACTTCAAGGTTTTGTCACTCACTTTCAGGTATCTTCATTCTTTGGCTCCAGCCTACCAAGTAGATCTAATCCTCCAATAGGCTTAGCATCGTACCGTAAGCTTTTCGGAGTCAAATAGTTTACTTATACCTCGTACAAATCTTAAATTCTTTGGTGACCGTGCCTGTAGTTCGTATGCTCCCAAAGCCAGGAACTCACTCTCGACTTGCGTCACGAAATCTACTGACTTTTCACATTTAAGAAGAGACTAAAACGCATCTATTTATCAAAGAATTTAGCGGGTCCCTGTGATTTGTCCTTTATGTGCTTATGCTTGCTGACACTGTGCATGCTGCCACGAACCATACTTGCACACGGACCCTGTGCATGTTACTCATAACCATGTTATTCTTATAGTTTATTGAGCATGCTACCACTAAGCATTCGACCGTGCTCCCATTGCAGCAAATGTCAAATGCCTAAAGAGAGAGAGAGAGAGAGAGTTCTCTGAGTGCGCTATATAAAATACATTATTATTAGTATTATTAGTAAGGTTTCGTGGCGGACATAACATTTGGTGTCAGCAGTGCTTTATTGTGGCGGACTCAGCAGTCATTTTATGCTAGTCTCATTGCTTGCGACCTATTGGCGAGCATTACATCCGCGGCACGCTTTCTAATCTGTACGCTTTTAAGGCGTGCACTGTACGACGAATTTGTTGCCTAGGAGCTGCATAGGCTACTTGCTCGTTCAAAATGGAAGTTTCAGGAGAATCTCTAAAATTCTGCTATTCCATGACTACTGCTTGAACCAATGTAAACGAATTACAAGCAAGTGCAAGTGCTGAACTTAAAAGCTCTTTTGGGACTCGGCAGCTGCTTATCCCCAATAGCCCTAGGGATGAAACTCTCAGCTATTGAGTATCCAAATGAGTTTTTGGCTATGCTAATTGAGAGAGCTTATTGGTCTGACTGGAGCAGACACAATTTGAACGGATGTTTTTTGCCCCACTAACATCTGGCAGTCGGTTACTGATTGCTTGCAGTTAGTGATGCCGAGATTAATAGGAATCAGAAACTTGTGTAAGATAATGACAGCAGCAGGAATAAGAATACCGCTTTTAATCTTGAGAACGTCAAAGGGAAGGAGTTGACCAAAGAAGCTCAGCTAGAGGCCACGGTCGAGAGTTTATGATTTTTTTGCGAGAGGGTTAAGCAGACTGCTGGTGATGTTGAGGTGCTTGGGGTCTTTGCCTTGACTGATGATGTGATGAAGGTCGTTATTCCTGCGTTGGTTAGTGCCACTATGCAGACTGTGACTTTTGTAACTTCTTGGAGTCTGCTTAGCTACGCTGCCGACAGTGAATAGTATGGATTGTAAGAATAAGTTGGAAGTGTTTCAACACTAATGGGTCTTCTATGTTATCCGAATGAATATAACAGAACTGAAGGTCCTGCTACAGGATGGAGAAAAGATGAAGCAAGTGGAATTGACGATTTATCTACAGGTCTTCCTTCTTATGTTAGTCCTAATGCTTCATCTTTTGCATGTAGCTCTAAGATAACTGAATATCACTTATAATGTTTTCCAACTGGCTGCAAGAGAGGCAATAAACAAGACTAAATGAAAAGCAAGGTACGATTTTTAGACGAGCAATAAAACGCAAGCATGCAAGAGTACACAAGACGACTCTCTCAGCCGCTGATTAGTGCGAATCTGGGCGAGTAACGAGCTCTAAATCTGAAGTGATTGACAGCAGCTCTGATGCGGGTAAATTAGCTTCACAGATCTGCAACCGTGCCGCTAATTGTGTCTGCACGGCCAGTAATGGTCTATGCGGTCGGCTCCGCGAAGTGATGGGCTGACCAAGTACCCGCAGAACCAATTTAAGTGAGTGAGCGACCTGACCCATTTCTTTAGCTTGCAAAGAGATTTGCCACAAGGGCAAGGTCAAAGTCAAGGTAAAGGCCAATACCTGGTTCTTCTTTTCAAGAATTAATAACTTAATCCTAAGAAAAATATTCTACGTGTTGCTAAGAATATATGTACAATGAAAAAATTTTGCTGCCAAGAAGCTATTTCCTCATATTTGCATACCTGTCGAATGCTGTCAGTCAGTTCTGGATATGTAAAATGATATTTCTTCTTTACAGTTATGATATTCTCTCTTCGAGAAAAATTCCAGTCAGTCCAACCAGGAGCTTTCCGTAAGTACACAGCTTCTTCGGCTGCCGCAAAGCTACTCGCTTCGGCAAATTTTCTCAGCTACATTGCTGCATGTAGTGATGATATTCGGACTTGGATGGCACCCAACTTTCTCAAATTGAATTAAGATAAAACCAGCTTTACAATTATGGGTCAACCTAGTGCGATGCAAAAATATGAGGAACTATCCCTCAAAATTGGTCTTACTAGCATATCACCTGTTTTATCTTCACGAAACATAGATGTACTCTTTCAGAGTGACCTCTCTCGAGACGTCTACATCAGGCCTACTTTCAGATACGCAAAATGGAAAAAGGTCTGGCTTGCATGGATAGGTACACCATATCTAAATTAGTCCATGCAATTCGTGACATTCCGTATTGATTTCTGGAATTCAATTTTTGCGGACGATCTGTCTCATGCAATAGGATGCTCACATTTACTGAAAGACTCAGCAGCTTAGCTAGGCCATTCTGTAGCAAAATTTGCAGCTGCTACAGTACGACTCTTCTAGCTAACCTGCAATGGCTCCCTGTCAAGCAGTGCATCGACTCGAAGGTTGAAGGTCACTCACTTTAGGTTCCTTCCTTCTCTTGCTCTAGCCTACTTGTCGGAACTACTTCCCAATCAGGCTAGGCATCGTACAGCCCGCTCCTACTCGAGCGGTATACTCTCCAATGCATTTCCGCGCTTTTACTTCGGGAATTAATAGATTGGTATGTAGAGACGCATTGACTGTATTTAAAACGCCATTTCTGATTTATGTGTCTTCACTCTACTGCTGCTTAGAGCCGTAGTCTGCAAATATCTTTAGTTTTCATTTAGCCGGCAGTAAAGTGGGACCTCTTCTAACCAATTTAACGCGGACATCAAAAGTGAGGTTAAGGTAGACTCACTCGCTAGTGCGGTACACAAGGCTTACCTTAAGTCTTATTTAGCACTGTTAGCTAGTCAATACCTATAGAGTTGCATACAGACGGAGATAATACATAATACATAATATATATATATATATATATATATATATATATTTGTAACTTGAAATGCATCAATAAGGTGATCGGCTAGTGGTTGAGCATGATCTTGACATCTTGTAAGAAATTCGGAACCTTAATCTCTGCTGTGGCTGGTAATCTGTCTAAAGATGGGCCAAAGAGAAGGGCGAAAGTAGGTTGAGGTCAGATCATCAGAGCCACAAATACGCAGGCCTGCTAGTCCCCATCTTGTGCAAATCAGTCAGCTTGCAACACTGCAAGACAACAACTGTAACCTGTTTACCGACCAGGTTGAGAAGTAGACTGTGTAGCGTGGGATGTATTCGCTTGGCCTGCACGAATCTCTTAGTGCAAGAATGAGGAAAAAGAACATTTTTAACCTGTGGTTTAGACCGTATGAAAGAAATCATCTGAAGTGATGACTATTCAGATGCAATTTAGGTTTCTTGCTCGTGATTTGGCTGCCTGTGTGCACCTGTGTCCTCCTATCGCTTTGAATTACGAAACTAAAATTTAAAACTTTGAAAATTGATGAAGTTTAAGAATTTGAGACAGATTTTTAAGTAAGTTGTGGGCGTTATTTCAACATATATACAGTGCTTTAAGCAAGATTTAAATCTATTGTGACTTTAGTACAAATGTCTTCATAATTGTTAATGATTGACTGCTGCTACTTTTTCTGCTATCGTCATACCGAGCAACAACAATAAGTTAAGAAACAAACGAGTCTGCAACTCATTAACCGTGCTTCGAGGCGCCAGCTTCACTTATTTTCCCCTAATCTTTAAGCAGTAGCATCTATTATTTGCGCCGTATTTGAGGTTCAGAACTTCAAGCCGATAAGTCAAGATGCCAAGACAAAAGTCATGAGCGATTAGTTGAATATTGTAGCTCAGGTGAAGGTGCCGGCTGAGGCTCCTTGCCACGACATAGAGAAAACCGATGTACTACTTGGGAAGCCAGAGTATATTATATTAAGCTAGAACGTCTAACTTGCTCCTCATCTGCGATGCTTCAACTGAGTTTTGAATTGATGCGTCCGAAACCAGGATCTTCACGCTGTTGCACCTCGACTAACTTCGCGTGAATTTGACCACACTACGGTTGCTGAATCGGCGTGTCATGCAAATGAAAAGGACTTTCTGCTCAAATTCACAATAGCTTAATTTTTCTGATTCTCGTAAAAAATCTGCCAGTCGGTGTGGGCATGTCATGAGATCTGCTGGATGGATGTTTCACTTCATACCCCACGTACTGTCTAAAAGAATGTCAGGCTGACAAAGCTTGATTGGTGAGACTATGCCAGGAGGTGAAGCTGATAAGTCACAGAGACAATCGCTCGTGATTTAGTGCAAGGAAACTTGCTCCTCTATATTTTGTGTGCACTTACTGAGACAGAGCTGAATCTAAAGGCATGGGCTCGTCTCTTGCCTATTGAAGTGCTGACAACCTGAACGTCTGAAAAGCCATGGGTTGAGAAAATGCATTAAAATCCTGCTCGTTGTTTGTTTTCGCTGGTAAAGACGAAGAAAGGACACCTAAGGCCACAGCTAAGAAGAAGGGGTCTGAACATACTTAGCAGTAATTGACATGTTTGAGCTAAATGAGGTGGTGAAGCCAAAAATAAACTGACACATCCCGTGTTTGGTAATGTCCAGTTTTGGTAATAATCTCAGACGAGGATGGTCTTAATTTAAGATGGGGCAGGAAAACGCTGAACATTTTATCAGCCAAACTAGAGATTATGAGCTGCTCCTGAGTAAAAGCCTATAAGAGCAGGTTACATCGTATTTAATAGTGAGTCAGCTGTACTTTAGGGTTTGAAGAAAGTTGTACGCTAAGGCTGATGCAATTAAATCTCGCTATTAAGCTGCGAGCTCTTTATTGATACTCTGCTATTGTTTGCATATCTGAAGTAACATCTGTGACTGAATAGCCGTGCCTCGAGGCAGCAGCTTCACTTGTATTTGGCATCTACAAAGCAGCACCATTATGCAAAGAGCCCAGAAGGAGCTCTAATTCTCTAAGGGCGAAATCATAATAAATTTTGTATAGCGCCCTCAGAGAACTCTCTTTCCAGGCACTTTAAATTTGCTGCAAAGGAAGCACGATCAAATGATTAGTGGTAGGATGCTCAGTAAACAACAAGAATAACTTGGTTAGAGGTGGCATGCACAGGATCAGCATGCAAGTAAAGCAAAGGGTCAGCACAGGGTCAGCATGCAAACAATAAAATGTCTCATTTTTGTAATAATTATTATACGTTCTTTTTTGCGACAAAGGACTTTAGTTCAGAAGACACAACAGCTCCTTCGTAACACTTCCCACAGTTTCCATAATTAACCTATATGTAAACCATTAACGGAAGCCATCGTTGTGACTTATTAAAGAGAATCTGTACCAGAAAATTGAAAAATTGCGAAGGAAAAATATTTTCCACGAGGCTGCAATACAGTGTCAGGTTAGAGCAACCAGCAGCGATAAGTCTGAATTCGAGGATAAATAATAAATAAATAAATCCTAGCCGATTAAACAGCCTCTTTTGTACAGCGACAAAAGGGCCTTTACGGCTATCAACACCGCTTGCAACAGCGATAAAGGATCGCTGACCGCAGGAGTCGAACCCACGACCTCGGTCCCGAGGTCGTAAAAGACAAAGCCTTACCTAGTGTGCCATCACGGCTCACCAGGATCGCAGGGTGGGTGAAGATGAAGGCTGTTGCTCCTTCAAGAGTCGAAGAGCTGATTTTTTATAGGCAAATACTAGGCTTTTCCCTAGCAGAATAATTTTGAAAGGCTGTAATCATCTCTCAAGTGGCCGAGTCAGTAAGGGAGCTCCAAAAAGGAGCCGCACACCGAAATCCAAATCAAGTGACCTGGTAGTGAAGTCGCAGTTATCACAAGCTCGAGCTGGTTTGGTCCAGCGGTTAAGGTGCTCGCCCCGATCAAGGCCTGGCTGAGGTCGTGGGCTCGAGCCCCGAGGCATATGTGAAGCGCCTGAATAGAGATTCAGTTCTCTTGGGGCGCTATACAAATGAACTATACTATTATATATTATTATTATATTATCATTCAATTTCAAGCGGTTTTTGGTTCCCTCGAAGCAGTCATTCGAAATCTAAGGTTTTGATTTCATCCGACAACGAGCTACCCATGGTAGGAGCAGTCTATCCCCCCAGGTATCAAGTAATCTATCATCTCAGATTTCTCTAATCAAATTTAGATTCAATGTGCAAGAAATTAATTGATCTTCCTTCGTTAAGGAAGATTTAAATATTCATTTTGATAACTTATCTGATGCCTTCAGCACCGAATTTTGTACCGTGACTGACTCATTTTGTCTTGTGGCTCGTGTGCACGACCCTACACTCATCTTGGGTCACACACTCGACCACATTTTCTTCTAAAAGAGCATGCTATCATCATCTATTATTGAAAATTATGCTAAATGCGGATCTCAATCAGTCCAAAGTGTGTGCCCTGCTCCTCCTCATCGTTTAGTCGCACGTGAATCGTGAAACTTCAAGTTCCTTGACATCGGTGCAGTCGGCGCGATAATATCTAATGTATCTCCGCCTGTAACTCCACAAAGCCATAAAGACTATTTGGGTGTTACGCAGGAGAATTTTGCATAGCGCACTCACAGCCTAAGAGGCTTTCGCTACGCATTCGGTAGCCAACAGACTTCGTCTCACGCAACAGAGAGAAAGTGGGAAGCATAGCACTGTCAGGAGAGCAGCTGAGGTAGTGAGTAGCATGGAAGTAGAAGCTCAGGACCACTGAGAAGGATGAGTCATAGTCGGAAGCAGGAGAGTATTTGTCGTTGCGTAAGAATTGTGGAAGCGAGTTCCACACAGTCTTGGACCTGCAGAGCTCTGTCGCCAACGGTCTTTAAGCGGAGAAATGGAACAGCTAATTTGGAGAAATGGAACAGCTAATTTATTGTCCATACATGACCTGAGGGCGCAAAGAGGCTGAAACTTGTGCAGCAGTTCAGCTAGATAGGAAGGAGCCAAGCCGTGGCATATTTCTGCTTCGCCAATGCTGCTCAATCCCTCTTCCGACCTGTCATCGTTGGTAGAATGCTACAACAGGTCACTAGCTGACATTCTCTACGAGTTTGCAGGCTCACTGTCCGCCCTCGCCCGGATGGCGTATGGTTTACCTCAGACATTAAACTAAGTCTACTAAGCGCAATCTTGAAAAAGCATACACAATATCAGGACCGACTCTCCATCGACAGGCAAACGAGGACTGCTATAGATTGTACCAATCAATCCAAGCAAAGGCCAAGTCTAGCTTCTATAAAAAACATTGTTGAATCACAGATACACAATCCAAAATCACTGATACCCAATCCAATAATTCTGATGTCTACGATCAACCTTAAACATACTTAGCTTAGCTCCTTACCTAGTAATCCTTGTGATGATCTAGCTGATCGCTCCTTTGTCAACAAGACATAAAAGATCAGGGAGTCCATCCCTAGGGTGGCAGCGACCCCTTTGGATTACTGTACCCCAATTCGATGTAGCTTCTCAATGTTTACATTCAAGGAGGCCGCGAGTGATCATACCCTGAAGTTCGAATCCCAATCAAAGAAGACAAGTAGTCCTCCAGACCCTATTCCCACTGTCCGGCTTCTACTTTGCATAGATCTACTGCTACGATGCATAACAAATATCGTAAATATGTCATTAGCCTCAAGTCAAGTCCCAACACGTTTCGAAAAGGCCGTAGTCATGCCACTACTCAAGCAAGCAGCACTAGACCAATAGAACTTGAGGAACTTCCACCCAGTCTCCCTTCTACCTTTGATAAAAAAGACATTCAAACGAATCGTGGCAGACCAGCTGAACTCATATATTACAGCTTTAAAACTAGCTAGTAAGTTCCAGTCTGGTTTTAGAGCTAATCACTCCAGAGTCAGCATTGCCTGGAGCGTACATGACCTATTGCAGACTTAGAGAGAGTCACTTTGCTTTTTGTGCTCGAAATTTCGGCAGATTTTGACTCTATCGATAACCGAGTCTTTCTTGAGCACTTTTCATCTCGCATTGGCATCACTGGCACTGCACTGCAATGGTTCAGGTCATATCTTAGCTGGAGGCTACAGATTATTGACATGAACACACAAAGATTATCCGACGAACCACGGAAATACGGGGTACCTCAGGGCTCTGTGCTTGGTCCGGTTCTTTTCACGTTTTATACTCTCCCTCTTGCCGATGTGATTGCCAAGCACAATCTATGCTTTCCCTTCTATGCGGATGACACTCAGTTGCACCTTTGCTTTGATCCTTCCCAGCCTTAAAACACCTCGAATTCTCTCAACTCTCTTGCTGCATGTATTGATGACATCCGCACATGGATGGCAGAAAATTTTCTTAAATTAAATGATGATAAAACTAACTTACTAGTTATGGGCAAACCAAGTGTGAATCAGAAATTGGAAAGGCCAACGCTCAAAATCGGCTCTGCCAGCATATCTCCTGTTGAATTTGCACGAACTCTATGTGCCATGTTCCAAAGTGACCTTTCGTTAGACAACCATATCAGCTCCACAATAATGTCTGCCTACTTTCAGCTACATAGCATTGCTAAAATTTGGGCTTGTTTAGACAGGGATAATACATCTAAAGTGGTCCTAGCATTTTTGACATCCCGTCTGTGCATTCAGGCGCTTACAGTTGGTACCAAACTCTGCAGCTCGACCTGTCGTTGGAAGTGCCGTAGTTGCCACAACACACCACTTCTTGCTGACCTACGATGGCTTCCAGTCAAGCAACGCATCGAATTCAAGGTTTTGTCGCTCACTTTTAGGTCCATTCATTGTTTGGCTCCAGACGATCTATCAGATTTAGTCTCCCATCAGGCTAAAAGTATCGTACAACCCGCTTTTCTGAATGAAATTGTTTAGCTACAACCTCGGGCGAACCTCAGATTCTTTGGAGACCATGCCGTTAGTTCGCATACTCATCCCAAAGCCTGGAGCTCACTCTTCCGACTAGCACCACGACATCCCCTGACCTGTCAAAATTTGGAACAAGCTAAAAGCACGTAATTATCTCAGCATTAAGTGGGTTAATGTAAATCATCTTTTATGTGCTTGTACATGCCGACACTGCATACTGCCAGTAACCATATTTAAATTCTGACCTTGTGCATATTCCCTCTACGTGTTTTATGCTTGTTGCCATTGAGCGTGCTACCACTACCATTCGACCATGCTTCCTTTGCAGCATAATAATAATAATAATAATAATTCACTTGATAAAGCACCCTCAGAGAACTTAATCTCTCTCTAAGCGCTTTACATTTGCTGTAAAGTGAAATGCAATTGAATGGTAAGTAAAATCATGCTTGAAAAACAAACGAAATGAATAATATGGTTATGGGTGACATGCACAGGGTCAGCATGCAAATGTGGTTAGTGGCAGCATGCACAGTGTCAGCACGCATAACCACATCAAAGACGAATCACAGGGACCCACTAAATGCTGTCCTAAATAGGTGTGTTTTTAGGTTCCTTTTAAATGTGGTCAGGTCAGAGGATGTTTTGACGCAGGTCGGGAGGGAGTTCCAGGCTTTGGGAGCATATGAACTAAATGCACGGTCTCCAAAGGATTTAAGGTTTGTATGAGGTATTTCTAGACTGTTGGATTCCGAAAAGCGGGTGGTACGATGCTTGGCCTGATGGGGTAGTATATCTGACAGATAGGCTGGAGCCATAGAATGAAGCGACCTAAAAGTGTGCGACAAAACCTTGAAGTCAATCCGTTGCTTGACTGGTAGCCAGTGCAGGTCGGCGAGAAGTGGAGTAATGTGGCAACTGCGACGCTCACGACAGACAAGCCTAGCTGCAGAGATTTGCACAAGCTGCAATCGCCTGATCGCACATGCTGGTAGGCCAGTAAGCAGTGAGTTGCAGAAGTCGAGACGGGATGTCACGAATGCATGAACGTGACAAGACGTGGTATCTTTATCTAAACAAGACCGAATTATGTAAAGTGCCTAGATAGAGATTAAGTTCTTTGAGGGTGTTATACAAATAAATTATCATTGTTATTATTATTACTTGATAGTCATTTCAGATGCTCTACATTTAGAGCCTGCATTCACATCTTTAGACATGTACCTAATAGAAAATTGAATGCATGATCCCAATTTTGAGTGACTTTTCGAAAGCGTGTAAACGCGAAGCTTTATTCGATTTTTCTAAAAGCAATCGCTGCTTTTAGCCCCTCTAATAATATGATCACTCTCTTTAAAAAAAAATTATAGATCCTCTAGAAACCGACTCAGCTTGCAGACAGACGGCACACTGAAGGGCCTGCATTTCAGCACAACCAAAGAAAAAGGGAAAAAAGGCTCCCTCTGAAGCAGCCAGAATCTATGCACCGTTGCGCCTATAAGTTTATGGGGGGGGGGGGTAACAAAATTTATAACACTCAAAATAGCTCCTCAAAGGTTGCTTTTCAGTAGAGTCCTTTATTGGTCCTCTATGCAGCAGGGTTGAGTCAATATCCTTCACAGCGAAACTCACAATTTCAATTGCTCGTGGCCTCTGTGCCTTTCCAACAGTGCCGAGGTCGGGAAGAGTGGACTAAATGTGCTTTTTTGCCACTGAAAGTGACATGACCTTGAAGGAGACTCCTTGCTTGAAGAGGAGTCAATGCCAGTTGGACAGAGTGCGTTTCGTGGCAGTGTGTGAATTTCACGGCTAATGAGCCTAACTGCAGCATTTCGCATCATCATCTGTAAGTATCTCATTGCACACGCCCGAAGACATGCAAGCAGCGAATTACAGTAGAAAATATAGCACAGGCAAACTTGAGCGTGACATATATCCTCAAATGATCACGCTCAACTTTTCATAATAGAATGCCAGTGAAAGCAGGCTCCAGTCTTGACTTTGAAACTGATACGGTCCCTTGTGGAAGGTCATATGAAGTGAGAGACCGAGACTTCTCGTAGAAACTGAAGACAATGGATATATGTGTATATTTTCGTCTCTAATTTAAAATTTCTAACAAATTTAAGATGATATTAAGCTAGAGAGTTTCTATAGCGCAGTCAATGATTAAGCGGCTTTACTATGCCTATAGAAGCCAAATAGATTTGATTTCGTACACCAAAAAGTAAGTGAGCAGCATAGCAGCGTCAGGAGAACAGTCGAGGAAGTAAGTGGCTATGAAGTAGACTCTCAGCACGGCTGAAAAGGTGTGCCGCAGTTGACATAAAGAGAGAAATATAAATCAATACACAATATTTAATTTATGTATATAGCGCCCTAAGAGACCTCAATCTCTATCCAGGCGATCACCCCCCCCCCGACCTTGGTCATCAAATGCATTCATCTTGACCTCGGTCATAAAAGGCTAGCACCCAAAGGTGCCCGCCTTTTCAACCACTGGGCCAAACAAGGGTGGCAGAAACTGTCACTGTGTAAGAACTAATTTGAAAGTTTAGGGTCTTCACTGCAGAATATACTGTCGCTAACAGCTTCAAGGGAAGGAATGAACAGCTAATCTATCACCCATTGAAAAACTGAGGGCACGAGAGGCAGAAATTGGTACTGCAGTTCAGCTATTGGAGCGAAGCGACGGAGAACCTTGTGGGTAAGAGTAAGAACTTTTCTCTGTATCTGTTGATTAACTGGGAGCTATTGCAGCTCCTTAAGTAAAAGACACACTTGGCTGTAACCCTTATATTTCTTGACCAGCATTGAAGCAATATTTATCCCAAGCTGCAGATGCTTTTCGGTAGCCAAGCCAAATCAAATTACAGTATTTTAGCCCAGCCAGAATTAGGGAGCTAGTAAGATCGTAGTTAGCCACCGCAAATGAAGTATCTGCTCTTTGATATGGATCTAACATATTGGATATCTGCGGAAGTGGCCTTCTTAATCAAACTTTCAATTTTAATTAGATGGTCACATGACCGCACCACCAATTAGAAAACAGTCTTAAAGTCCAGACTCATGCTTATGGTGTCCAGCGAGTAGAAGGCTGGTTTCTATCATTGTTTAGCTAAAGAATGTTCACAAAAATCAAAGATTGAATTTCTGAATGGCAGGTAATCCATGCAGCTGATTCAGTTGGTTTACACGACATATGCGATGCATGTTTTCCATAGCACGCTGATAGCCGATCCTATGAGCCGGCATAAAAATGACAACCGACGTGGAGCTCCGCAGTAGCTCAAGTAACTGAGTGGTTTAATCTGCTGAATTTTAACACTGGATCATAGCACGAGACTGACTGAACACAATCGCGGAAGTTCAAGCCACGCCCCACCAACCGGACTGAGCGTTTTTCTCCTGTGTTCAAGTAGGATATTAGGACCAATAGTATCAAGCGCAGCTGACAGAGATTAAGCAGGACTCAGACGACGACGTTTGCACTAACGTTGCTGTTCACGATGTCACTGGCCATACGGAGGAGTGCAGTTTTAGTGGACTGGGTTTGCTTGAATGCCGACTAAAATTTTTATTTGACATTTCATTCTTGTCAATTTGCCCAAAAGCTGCTTCGTGACGTTATTTTAGAGGATCCTGTGCAAACAGGAAAAAAGGAGCGCTAGTTTGCTAGAAGCTCAGAGTCCAATCCAGGCGTTTGTTTTAGTATTGATCGTGTGATGGCTGAAAGATTTCAGAACAACCACTTCATCAAGCGAAGTCTTAAAAGCTCTAATTTTCAGGCCAAAGAGAAGATATATAGAATCTCCAGGTGCCGAGCTACTTTTACTAAACTTATTTATGGCAATAGCTTTATCTGCAGAAACCTCATAAAATTTTTTTAAGGCAGGTTGCGACGCAACGCTTGCGTTTTTCAGATGTGGCTTTATGGGGTCTCGAATTTTGAATTTTTCGAATATATTTGAGTGTATGGAATTTATCTATACAATCTAAAGGATAATTCCTCTGCATAGCACCCTAAGAGAACCATATCTCTATTCAGGCACTTCATGTATGCCACGGGGCTCTAGTTCACGACCCGGATATTAAGTACAAATATAACTACCGTGACCTTGGTTCGAGGTGAGCACCTTAACCACTGAGCCAATCCAGAGCGGCAATAAAGGTGGCGAATATCATATATAAAAAAAATATATATTTATGCACACACACACACACATATATATATATATATATATATATACATATATATAATGAATGCTGTATATAGGATTATTTTTTGTTAGACAGCTGAAATAATAATCTTCCCGTGATAGCCCAGGAGGAAAGGTACTAATTCTTCACGACCGAGGTAGAGGTAGAGGCTTTTTATCCTGCAGTTGGCGATCCTTCACTGCCAACTGCAAGTGGTGGTGATAGCAATGAAGATTATTTCACCGCTGTGTACATGAAGCTGCTAAATTAGCTAATATACTTATATTCATTTATTCCGGTTAAGCGCACAAATACGTGCCCCATTTTTTATCCTTTGTCGGTGAACGCAGTCAAATACAGCTCGGTAGGACAACTGCGTGTGTGGGACGGGACGCTAATTGAAGTGAAATGCCAAAGTAGGAGGATTCAGCACCCTCATTTACAGATCTTTCAAAGAGCACTTTCGTAGGTACTCACCACCGCTTGCAGTGGGCAACACGAGATTTCTGTTACATGTCTAGAAGTGACTAAATATATGGGTTGCGAGTGTGAAAACTTGGCTCCTGAACTAATACCCGAGGGTCGTGCATCGTCCGCTTGCTCTTGTCCTCGTGCCTCGCATCTCTGTTATTTGTGCGGCGCTGCAATAGTGACTAACGCGCTCTCGCCCTGCATTATAGGCCGAATTGGTCCGCTTGTGGAAAACGAGGACAGCGAGAGACTTTTCATGCTCTTGGTCGAACTGTCATGCGATTCCTCTAACATGCCATCTACTCACAAAAGAATCTCATTGGATATTTTCGACACCAAAGAGAAGAGAAGCACTGACGGATTCACATGCTCAGGACACGGAGGTAGCGTACAGACTCACGCAGTATAAATAAACACTAGAGAGCAACTAGTTTAGCTTTAATGTGGCGACGACATCCTTATACTGTAATTCTGCCTTTGAGACAGGCATGACGAACCTTAATAAATAAATAAATATATAATTCATTTATATAGCACTCCAAGAGAACTTAATCTCTATTCAAGGCGCTTCGCACATGCCTCGGGGCTCGAGCCCACGACCTCAGTCAGACCTTGGTCGTGACGAGCACCTCAACCGCTTGACAAAACCAGCTACTTAAGGAGCGCGTGCTGTCACATGCTTGCACTATCAGGTGAATGCTCGCAGGATCTGGTGATCTAGTGATCTATGGCTAACAATAGAAAGAGCATGCCACCAACATCTCATAGGCCTAGAAGGTCCGTCCGTGTATGAGTAACCTAAAGGTAGTACTATCATCTCATGCAATACCCAGCGATCTTCAAATCTATGTACCGCGTTTTAGTGCAAATTATTCGGCTAGACGAATGATCAAATTGACGCTTGGAGTGAGACGAGCCATTGCAACACTATTTGAAGCTTTCGGCATTGTATTTCTGTCGTTAGGATTCGTGACTGAGCGAGATGTGTTCACAAGAGCTTGCGGTCTTTCAGTTTAAAATTAAGGCATGCTTATTTGCATACCTTTGACCTTTATTTGCTACTTCCCACCCGAGTAAACTGGGGCCGATGCCTTAGGCAAGGTAAGCTAGCAAAGGTGGACCAGTAAAGATGCATTCGGTGAAAAAAATGTTGTATATATTACTCCAAGACTCCTGAGGACGGCTGCCCCTTTCAAAAGCAAGACAGGTGTTTCGATTGATATTCAACTTTAGGCAGCGGGAGCTGACGAGTGTATTAGGAGTTTAAATGGTCTGAGAGGACCAATTAATAATAAGAGTGGCCCTTGCCGAATTGAAAAGAACAACTTATGAGGTTGGAGAGCTGAACGTATATTTATTTACCAAATACCTATTACTGTTCACTGATTGTGACATCGATTAGCTCACATAATCACAATTAACTTGAGTAATCTGGCTTGACTTACGCGAAGAAAAAAACGCTATAGGAAGTTCAACTCATTAAAGAGTTTCTTTAAATACCTAAATGACTCATTAGAATAGTAACGATATGTTTGAAAAAAATATTCGAGCCACCGGTTAGGCTGCATAACAAAGCCTAATTATAGGCAAAGCGTTAAGCGTCTTGTCAATTTAAAGAAGTGATTGAAGATCTCAATATATCTAAGCTTTCTAAGCCAGTGTTAAACATTTGAAAAGAAATCTTTATAAATGCGTGGTGCGTGGAGAGTGCAACTAATCAAATTGAACTCACTTTGAGTCTCGTGGAGAGCACGAGTCATATCTTATTGTAAAGCGCATGAATAGAGATTTAGTTCTAGCAGAGTGCTATGAAGCAACTTATCATTACTCTTATTATCATTATTTAATCATAGATTGGCAGGCAAGCATTTTAGGGTGTGCTCGTCTAAGATTTCTATAATGTCCGTCGGCTATTTTTATACACAAACAACTATAAGTCTAGCGATTAAAAAATTTTCTATTATGGCAGAAGCTCAGTTTCTTTGTTTGCCCTTGGCCCAGCCAACGATGAGTAGCTGGCCAATTCAGCTTTTTAATTTCTGGTAAAATATTCTTATAATTTTGTGATCCAACAGACCCACTAAAAAGTAAAAGTAAAGGTTAGCTGATCCACCAAACTCATTTATGTAGAAGCAGAAGAGTCTTAGTGGCTATCGCCCTCTTAGCAATGGAGAATAAAAACATTTGCCAACTGCACGATGCGAACCGACGACATAGTTCGTGAAGTTCGAGCGCCTTACCCCTAGGTTTAGACTTCGGTGCAAAGTAGAGGTCGGCTGATCCAACAGCCTCACTTATATGGTAGCAAATGAGCCTCGGCGGCTGTCAAACCACATACAGCAGGCAATAGGCGATATATTCTGCTGCACGGATCGACTCCATGACCTACGCGGTGGTGAGCTTTGAGTGCCACGCCCCTAGGCGATGACCAAGGGAGGTAATAGTAAAACATTGCCATTCCGCAAGTGAATCATTGCATTCAGAAGTCCCGCACGAGGCCCGGCGAGTCATTTTGGCCGGGTGGGAAAGAGGAGAAAAACTGCCGGGCTTAGCTGCTGGGCACACGAAGCCAGACGGGGCTGCAGAAAACAAAACGAAAGCATCACCCTTTGAAGCCCCCTTCGCTAAAAGACCACCCCCCTTTTTGCACCTCGCGGAGAACTTTGCAGCCCTACTCCCGTCTGGCTTTCACGCTTCGAGGGAGAGATTCCGAGAGAGGCTCGAGGGTTTGGACGGGAGGCGAAACTTTGCAGCAACAGCGTGCCCAGCTTCGCGGCATCGGCACGCAGCTTGGGCCTCTTTCTTTTTCTTCGGACGAAGCTGCTGGAAGCTGCTGTGGCGGCACTCCCTCGGCTTGAGTGGTCGCGGTATGCTTTCAGAGGAGGCTGTCGTTTGGATTGTAAAGCACCGATCGCAGTTTCAGATGTGAGCAGTCATTTGGGCTGGTAGTCTAACTATAGACGCTTCAGCCAATCCCTCAGCCTTGGGCTCTCCGAACGGCAGTGCAAATTTACTTTTAAACTAGCGGATGATTAAACTAGGCTTCGCGGCAGCGACCCTTCGGCTAAGAGCTTCGCGATCTGCCAACATAACAGCACCACTATGTGAAGAGCTGAATGAAGAGCCCTTCTAGCAGTTCAGGACCGCTGAAAAAGATGTGCCATAGTCGGCAGTTGGAGAGTAGTTGTCGTTGCGTAAGAATTGTGGAAGCGAGTTCCACAGTCTAGGACCTGCAGAGCTAAAGCTTCTGTCGCCAACTGTCTTTAAGCGGAGGAATGGGACAGCTAATTTATTGTCCACACAGGACCTGAGGGCGCGAACAGGCTGAAACTGATGCAGCAGTTCAGCTAGGTACGAAGGAACTAAGCTGTGGCGGGCCTTAAGGGGTAAGCCTCGAGCCATTTCTCCAGAGCGAGGCTACCAATCGTATTTTGACTAGGTACGCGTGCGGGGGCTACAAGACTTCATCTCACGAAACAAAGAAAAAAGGAAAAAAGCATGGCTGAGTCAGGCGGGCAATCGAGGAAAGAGGGTAGCATGGATGTAGCAACTCGGAACGGCTGGGAAGGATATGCCGCAGCCGAAAACAGGAGAGTCGATTTCGTTGCGTCAGAATTGTGGTAGTGAGTTCCGAAAGCCTAGGACCTGCGAAGCAACAGCTTCTGTCACCAACAGTGTTTAAAAGAAGAAATAGGGAAGCTAATATACTGTCGATAGAGAACCTGAGGGCGTGAAAAAGCTGAAACTGGTGCATCAGTCCAGCTAGGTATGAGGGAGCCAAGTCGTTGCTGGCCTCACGGGTGAGCGTTAAACATTCATTCACGCTGTGCCGCGCTAGTTTGGCCCTGCGGTTAAGGTGCTCGCCCCGACCAAGTTCAAAATGAAAGGATTCAATGGGCCCAGGTCGTGGGCTCAAGCCCATTGGCATATGTGAAGCGCCAGAATATAGATTGAATTCTCTTACGTCGCCATTCAATAAATTATGTTCATGTATATTAATCCATTGATCAACCGGAAGCCATCAAAGCTCTTTCAGCGAAGGAGACTCATGGCCGAACCTCTGGGATTTGTCGACTACCCTTGCAGCCATATTCATCACTAGCAGCTGGGACTTTATGGCTCTTTTAGTAGCCCAGAAAACATAGAATAACAATAATCTAGCTGAAACAGAACCAGGGAGCAAGATAGATAAATTTTTTGCAAGCCACAGTTGTAGTCAGCACTCTTAGTCAGTAATCTTGGATAGCAATTGGACGTGATGGCTTCTTGCGAAGGAGTGTATCTAATGAGACTTTCAAAAATGTAAGCGGTTTTCAAAGACGACACACAAATTCTGAGCACACTGTGACGGTCGCTCAGCAGCACTATTTATTGAAAGAACAAAGTCCTTTAGTTCAGCCACACGCTTGGGATATTCTATGAGTGAAATTTCCGTTTTATTATATTCTTATTTTATAGGAATTTTCTAACATCTAGGATCGAATGCCTGCAAGGTAAGCATTCAATTTACCAATCGCTGCAGAAGATTCAAATTTCTAAAATGTAAATACAGCTGAGTATCGTCAGCATAAAAGTGATAGCCAATTCCATTGGCCCGATTAATCTCTCCCAGAGGTTCAGTATAAACAGAGAACAGCTAAGGAATGAGAACTGACTCATGACGTGGGAGTCCATAATAGACTGGTCTGATGGATGAGACTTGACCACCGCACGGCAAGGATTGAACAAGACCGTGCGATTTGATCCATGCCAGTGCCTGGTCTGCCAGACAGAGCATTGCTCTCAATAATTCACGTAGGATAACGTGATCAATTGTGTCGAATGCAGCTGACAGGTCTACTAGAGAAGGGGCAGCGATATTCCCGTCATCTTTGGTGAATAGGATGTCGTAGGCTACACGGAGGAGAGCTGGTTCAGCGAAGCGGTGTAACTTGAATCCCGACTGAAACTTCCCTGATAATCGATTCCTTTCAAAGTGATCTGAAAGCTGCTAAGCGAAAATCTGTGTGAGAGTTTTGGAAAAACGGAAGAAGAGAAACTGAGCGATAATTTGCAAAGCCCTCTAAATACAATCTAGGCTTTTAAAGTTTTGGTCAAATGACGACCAAAGCGCAAGACTTTGGTACAACCCTATTATTAAGAGAAGTACTAAAACCTGAGTTATGGCTAGAATAAGCTTATATGCAAGCGAAGAACTCAGAGGAGATGGTATAGGGTATTCCAGAGACTAGGGTTTTTATGAGAATTTATTGAGGCAGCTGCTTATTATGCGGAATCCTCGGACAATTTCTTAAGGAAAGACACAGGTTGCGACGCTAAAATTGTTTGAGTTGGAGGGGGCTTTATGGAGGCACGAATGCGTGCACTTCTTCAACAAGGAATGCTAAGTACTTGTCGGCTGAGCTGCTAGTATCCGGAGAGCGAGACCTCTCCGAGTTGATAAGGAACGTGTTCACCGTCTTATTAATCTGCTCTGGGTCTGATTGGCGATACTTTAGCTTACGAGTAAAAAAGCGATCCCTGATTTTTATAAGATTCCAGGCATAGACACGGAGGAAGTCTTTGAAATTGGCTACATCATTGTCAGACCCGAACTTCTTAAAGCCGCATTCAAGCCTGTGCTTTACACGGCGCATCTTTTGAAGCTTTTTTTTTAGAAACTAAAGGGAATCCCCACTCTGTAAAGGACTGAATGTAGGGGAGCAAGCTTGTCAAGAGCATTCCCAAGTTGGACGTTCACCGCATTAATGAGAATATCAAGACGGTCGGCCGAGTCCGCGTAAAGATCAGGAAAACCTGCCTCACATACAGATTTAAAAGAGTTATCCGGGTAAATGCTTTTAGATATTTGTCGTCGAACAATCTCAATGTTACCTTGTACCTAGAACGGATCACGAAGTGCAATGAGATTGGGAAATGATCCGAGGTAGTCAGCTGGCATACAACTAGATCTATAGGGTAGGCATCTTTAGAGATAAGGAGATCCAGAATATGGTCACTAATGTCATAAAATATAATTCATTTAATATAATTCATTTATATAGCGCCCCAAGAGAACTTAATCTATATTCAGGCGCTTCACATATGCCTCGGGGATCGAGCCCACTACCTCAGTCAGACCTTGGTCGGGGGCGAGCACCTTAACCACTAGACAAAACCAGCTCATGAGCGGTATGACTAACGTGTAGGATTGTTGGATCAAACCGAAGTTGGCCAGACTGTCAAGAAGTGAGCGGACATTACTACTGCTAGGGTTTTCAACGTTAGTGTTAGGATCAATCTTCTGCAATTAATAATGGCATGTCACACATCAATATTTTAGTGAGGAATTCCAGAAAACCCTCCATAAATCAAGTCAGGTAGCCAGAAGGAGGTCGGTAGATCCCAACTGTGAGAGGCATTTTTTTGATGCTGATCTAATAGTAACTGATTTAAACTTCAGCACATGCGAAGAACTATTAGGCTGGGTGGTCTCAATGGCTGCAGCAATCAGAAAACGGTGGTATCAAAGGTGAGACGTAATGGCGCACTAGGTAAGGCAGTTACTTTTCATGACCTCGGTCCCGAAGTCGTGGGTTCGAGTCCTGTGGTTGTCTGGCTTTTATTGCTGCTGCAAGCGTTGGTGATAGCCATAAAGGCTCTTATGTCGCTATATAAAAAACGCTATTAAATCAGCTAGTAATCAATGTCTCTGTAAACAGAATTGCATCTAACTTCTCCTGGAAAACTCTGATCGCAGATAAGTAGCTCCTTGGTTTTTAGTGAGAGGACGTTTAACAAGCGGAATTTAAGAGTCTGTCCCGTGCCTCCGAGCGGCCGAATAGAAATGGTGGGGCTGAGGCGAGGCGAGCATGCTTAGCGCTTGCTTTCAGACTGTAACTGCAGATTCATATAGATGGTGCATTTAATGGTGGCTTAAAACTCTTGAGCGAAGTATTGATAGTCTGAAGCCGATTAAGTGGCATGCATGCTAAGAGGCATCTAGCCAAGACTGCAGTCTGCGGTGGTATATATATAAATATAATTAATTTTTATAGCGCCCCAAGAGAACTTAATATCTATTCAGGTGATTCACATATGCCACGGGGCTCGAGCCCACGACCTCAGCCAGACCTTGGTCGAGGCGAGCACCCTAAAAGCTGGACCAAACCAGCATGGCGGGGATGGCGGGTTTTGGGTCATACTATGGCTGATTTAGCCACCACCATTTCAACGGTGAGTGAGCTAATATCACAACAAAAGCTAAAATGTGCTTGAAAGTTTCAGTTCGTTGATTTGATCGCCGAGCCGCTGATAGGACGAACAAAGAATATAGGTAGATTCTTTTTGAAGAAGGCACGCCGGTAGGTATTGGCTGATGGAGAACTTACATTCTGTGCTAAGCAGGACCTTTTTCGAGTAGCATATCCGAGGACAGTTCATGCACAATTACAGCGGAGATATTAGCAGAATACCTGTAGGTATCCCTGATAGGCTAGGTAAAGGTCCACACCGCTAGCCATTGCCTCTTTTTTGTCGCTTCTCTTTCGGAGAGCTGTAAGCGCCCGGAAAGAGATTTGGTTCGCTTAGGGCGCTACAAAATAGTCATTACTATTATTAATTGCGGACACCGTAAACACAGGAAAATAGCTATAATTCTATTCTAAGTGATAAATTGACGTCAGACTGTCGGATGCCAAAGCTGGCTGCTGCCGCATTAGTACTCATGGCCTCACCTAGGCGCCAGTCACAGTTGCATGTGCATTCACATACTTGTAAGAGCAGACAATGACAAGAAGTAAGAATAGACTTCTTTGACTGTTATATTTATTACCGATGATATACACCGTCGTAGTTATTGGACTAACGTGTAGCAATTTGATCTAAAAATCCATTGAAATTAACCGTGTTTGTAGGCCAAAGTCGAAATAGCTTCAAGTTCTTAGACGTTTCGTACGATCGAAGCAACTGCAAGGACATTTTCACTGGAGCAAAGAAGGCTTTAAGAGCTATTTTAGCTCTGACTAACCTGCACAGCGATTACAGTAATCTGCAAGCCTCTTGTCGTTCCTACCCGTCTGACGTGGACGAAACGGGATTTAATCTAAATGTGACAGTCTTCACCTATTCTTTAGCAATCGGTAATAGGCACAGCTAAGCGTTCGGGTAATACTTCGGGTTAATGAAGATTGATTTTCTTGATGCCAGGCTTAAAATGCAAGCCCAGTGCTCAAATCCGCTCTTGCTATGACAATTGTAGAGCTGGCCGAGCTTATCACTGCAATACCTCCGCAGGAGAATTGACTGTAAGCCTTAGCAACGGGTAAATGTCACTAACCTTTGTAAATGAAAATGCGGTTTGTTTAGATTAGTCCACCTTTGGTCACACGATGCCCCCTCAGTTAATAGCGTCCAACAAAAATTGAGCTATTCCTTGTGAGATGACCTATGGTCTGACCTGCGAGACGAAATGTAACGATTTAACTGCAGCATTAAGGTGCACAAACTGGGCTAAATAGAAATTTTGCTAGTAGATGCTGGCCTCTGAGGTAACATGCTTCGACACCGAAACAAGTTCAGATGGATGCTAACTATATATTTGACTCAAATTTATAAGATTCGCTTTCTCGATCCTGCAATCCACAAAAAACGATTGTGTGGATTCATTTTTAATCATTTGGACTTGTATCAATAGAAACGTCCATAGGTTAATTGTCGCTGCTGCAATTACTGGTCGATAACGGAGTTATAAGTAAGCTATGCCCATGCCAATTGGTGGCGCATTGCAATTCGGCTCAGAAAGTACTTGATCAACTCAGGCTTACTTGTCGTGAACGTTGCAATTGCCACATTAACCAATTATCGGCGACCTTCACAGATTGCCCACCAAACAGCGTATCGACTTCAAGTTTGTTTTCAGGCACTTTTTAGATCCCACGATTATCTAGTTGCGGTCATACCTATTCGAACTACTTTGCAATCAGGCGAGTACCGTAGAAAACGGTCTTCTGAAGTCGCTTAGCTAAGCCTCCAAGCCAGCTCAAATCATTTGGATGCCGTGCCTGTAGTTCGTATGCACACAAAGCCTAGAAATCACTGACGACTTCCGTCAAGTAACCAAAATATTTGACGCATTTTAAACAGAAGCTGAAACCGCTCCTTTTCGCTCGGCATTTACTGGGTCCGTGACCATAGAATTTTGATTATTATGCTTGTGCGTGCAGACACTGTGCCTGCATTTTATAAATTAAAATTTGACATACATCATTTACAGCATATGTAAAGGGCTGGATAGAGATTTAGCTTTTTTAGAGTAATATACAACTATCCTATTATTATTAACTAAATCGTGTTCTAGGAAAATTACGTAAATTAAAATCACACTGGAAAGGACGCAAAATAACTGAGTCGTAATAACTTGCAAAATTTCAGCTTAACTAAGGATAGAAAGCACATCAAAATAGGTAGAAGAACTAAAAGTAAGCTTGGCGAAACATGCACGAGATCAGGATGGACCGCGGTGATTCTTGTAGGTTGAACCAATAAATTCTAGCTCCGACCGTGTCCAGCTTTGTAAAAATAGCATAATCACAGTAACAAAACAAAACATGCTTAAGTGTATTATCAATTGCTCTATTAACAACTCTCAAGCCAGCGATACTTAAGGGTTTTAGAGTATTAGTTTTTTAGTCGAAGATAGATGAGATTATAACATCAATAAATTACATATAATCCCCTTCGGAGTGTTTAAACTCCAATAGTAGCTCAAATTTAACACCAACTTTCAAGCCTAACAACGCCAGCCTCATCTTGAGCAAAATATAGGCTTTCACTTTTATGCAGACGACGCTCAGTTGTACCTTCGCTTTGATCCCTCCCAACCCTTTGAGCACGTCGAATTTTCTCAAATATCTTGCTGCATGTATTGATGAAATCCACCCACGGATAGCAGCGAATTTTCTTAAATTGAATGACAATACAACTAACTTCCTAGTTATGGGAGAACCAAGTGTGATTCAGAAATTGGAAAGGCTAATGCTCAAAATCGGCTCTGCCAGCATATGTGCTGTTGAATCTGCACAAAATCTAGGTGTCATGTTCCAAAGTGACCTTTCGTTAGACGACCATATCAGCTCCACAATCAAGTATGCCTACTTTCAGGTACATAATATTGCTAAAATTCGGGCTTCTTTAGATAGGGACACCACATCTAAGTTGGTACATGCATTTGGGACATTGACTTATGTAACTCACTGCTTGCTGGTCGACCGGCATGTGCAATCAGGCACTTACAGCTGTTGCTAAACTCTGCAGCTAGGCTTGTTTGTCGTGAGCATCGCAGTTGCCACATCACACCACTTTTCGCCGACATGCACTGGTTACCAGTCATGCAACGGCTCGACTTCAAGGTTTTGTCGCTCACTTTTAGGTCCCTTCATTATTAGAATCCAGCCTACCTCTCACATTTACTGCCCCACCAGGCTAAGCACCATAACATCCACTTTTCGGAATCTAACTGTTTACCTATACCTCGTCCAAACCTTAAATCCTTCGGAGACAGTGCATTTAGTTCGTATGCTCCCAAAGCCTAGAACTCATCCCAACCTGCGTCACGACATCTCTTGATTTGATCAAATTTAAAATGCAACTAAAACGCACCTTTTTACCACAGCATTTTGTTAGTCCCAGTGATCCGTCTTTTATGCGCTTTTGCGTGCTGACACTGTGCATGCTGCCACTAACCATAGGTGCATGCTAACCCTGTGCATGTCACCCCTAACTGTGTTATTCTCATTGTTTACTGAGCACGCTACCACCAAAAATTTAATCGTGCTTACTTTGCAGCAAATATAAAGTGCTTAGAATGAGATCGAATTATCTGAAGGCGCTTTATCAAATTTATTGTTATTGTTATTATTATTATTAAGCTTACCTTCCATTTTAAGAAGACCACAAACCATCTAGAATAGATGAATTATATAGGATACAGAATAATATAATATAATTCACCGTCGCCTTCAGATGCGTAAGTTCTATGCTACCTTTTATGAATAGCAGAAAAAAAATTAAATCGTCTTATCATGGGGTTTTATCCCTGATTCCACTAAAAAGGTCTCTATCTGGCTATCCGTGAATAAGTCCGAGCTATAAAAGCACAACGAGCAATCCCTACCTCACGTCAACTATGGAATGGTACATCCAGATTTCATACACACATTACAGTAAGTTTACTGGCCGAGCCCAATTGAAGTTTAGGAATTTTAATACTGAGCAACGACGCCATTTCTGCAAATGGCTATTAAGTGGGTTCAATTTGCGGAAGTTTTTGCCACGCAAAAGCGAATTTACTTTAGCACACTTGCAGCAGAGATGCCAGGAAGAGATTGAAGCGCAGGTATAGCTGCGTTTCATCTGCAAATTAATGAATATCCAGGTTGCGGGATCTTAGGTATTTTTTTTAACTTTTTAATTACTATTCTAGTTATCTGTTGAATTCTGAATGCATTATAAAAGCCACTTTGGCTGCATGAGTGGGCTGTAGAAAACTCTTCCACGTAACGCTCACTGGTCTTTGTGGCTTTGCTGAGCTATAGAAGGAGATACATTGCATCACATTACATTATTATTATCATAGCGTTGTAAGTTGTACCAGCATTAAAGTTGGATATTATACTAGCACAATTTATTGTACGCATTTCGCTTGGGAAAATTTGCAACAGACCAGTGAATGCAACTTTATTCCGACTCTAAATGAGCAATGCAGAATTGAAGAATTGAAGGCTGTAACAAAGCGAACTTGAATAAAAAATGACGTAACTCATTTTACTCCTTTCTATGTTCTCGTAGTATGAAGTCAACGACCTTAAAATGTTGATTATCACGCAGTTTTAGCACATATTAGGCTGAAATGTTAGTCAGTTCAAAATATTTGTTTTAGTGTTGTTAACTAAAATTTGTCCAAGTCCCTTAAGCTGGCCTCTCACATGGAAACTAAATTTTGCTTGGATTTTAGTAGCAAATAATGCCTCAGAAAGGGCGTCCTCATATCGCGTTACTCAAAATTTCAATACCTCACTAAGAACGATGCCTTGTAGCTGGCTTCAAAATCTCATTTATATGGCGGTGGATGAGCCCTAGTGGCTTTTCCGGCATTGCAGCGAGAAATAACAAATTGGCCTCTGAAGAGCATCTGTAAAACACGGTAAAATCTTAATTTGCATGTTAAAATAACTGAAAATAAAGATGCCCATGTAAATCTGTTAATTAGCACGGAAGTTTTTTAATTACTGCGTAAAAATGTGAGCTACGAATGAAAAGCAAGGTTTTTCTCGTAGTCACCGTAGACGACGTGGCAATTGACAGCTCCAGAGCTCAGAATCGCGGGCTGATGGCGTCCATGGGCGCTTTCGAATAGGCCAAAATAGGGAATCGCAGATCTTCAGCCTTGCAGTTGCCCAAACGGGCCTTCACGTTTCAGGTGCATTCACGGGATTGAACTTGGACTATATGACACGTCTTGGAGGTAAGCATTTTGATCACAGTGAAAGCTTTTAACGAACTGCTTAAATAGGCTGCCTATCGGCAAAGGCAGTGGTCCAAAAAATCGTACAATCATCTATTGGATCCGAGCACTACCATCAAAAGCGCCTATTAGAGGTAAGTACAAAACCAAACTGGCTGCGCATGTTTCAGTTTACATAGAAAAAGGTGGATGAGTGATTGCTTTAGGGTAAGTTCACAATTTAGATAGTGGGTTCAATTCCTACAGAAGGCAATTCCTTAAAACCCACAGCTGTGTAGAATGACAGCCGCCAAGGCTCCTCTGTAACTACACCATATTAGCTGCTGATGCAGCCGATCTTTACTCTAAATATCCTTTAGTCTAAGGATGTACGCCTCAACTGAGAACGATAGCAATGGCGGTGATCTAGAGGCTCCTAAGGCGAGTTATTTTCACTTTTTTCATGATTAAATTTCTTATACTGTTAAGTTATTGCTGTGATGAACAAAGCATGTGAAAATAAGAGTCTGGTTAAAGCTGTAGTAAATCCCCATATGTCACTACCTAAAAATCTACAATGGTAAAATCTTGAAACCTGGATCAAACCCAAGGGATGTAATTTGATGAATCGAAAGACGCAAGCCATATTCTCAGAAGGTTAATTCAGAAAGTTCTCAACCCAGCATGTACGAATTTTAAAAGAAACTATTACCATATCCAATCTGCATTATAGCTTACCAGATAGTTCAGACTATTTTAAGTTAAGAGCGTCACAAGCTTTTCTAATCGCTAAGAACCACAAGTGTTTTAAGAACCAATAGACCAGTAATTAACTTCTGGGGAGGAGTTGCAAAGCGGAATGGGTGTGCATTTCTGCTTTCTTTTATTTTGCAGTCCGTGTAAGATAATTTACATGGAATAAGTCTACATGTACCAACATCAGTCAGTCTAGATATAAAAAAACTTGCTTTTATTTTAGCTATGCGGTGGTGGCAGTCAATCAAAATTACACGTCTTCACTGCAATGTTCCTGTTAAAGTGTCGCCATCTAATGTGGAAGCTGTGGCGCTACTGGAATCACAGTGGATGACAGTTGCAAGATGCAGCAGCCAAGGTAGGTAATTTGTCTCGGAAGAATAGCTGATCTGGTTTATTTGAAAAAACTAAAAGAACAGAGAAACAGACACATTTTCCTGTTGAGCCTAGACTAGAATCTAAGGAAGTAGCAACTGCTTAGACAAAAAAGTTAAAAATAACGTATTGTATGCTATAGAAAAACAGCCTAAATCTTTTTCGGCACGTGTTCAAATTTATTAAGTGCCTATTTACACGCAGTTCTGTCAGGGTTATCGTCCATTATTAATAGTTTTACGACCGCATCTATAGCGCATCTGGAACTTAAGTTCGTGCCACAGGCGCTGTTAACGTATTTCAGGGTTGCTAATCCGCTTGGCACACGATTCACGGATAGTAGCGGATAATGGCCCCTCTAAGCACCGCTAACGAGCTGTGGAGGCAGCAATGCGATGTACGCAGGCATGGCAACGACAGCAGAGCATGACAGCGATTGCTAATGCCCGTACGTCAATATAGTGCTCGGTCTTAAAAGCGAAGCTGAAGAGTCCTCAGCTGAAGAGTCCACAGCCACATTTGAACGTTGCTAAGCACGATAGACTAGTAACCCGCCATCACTCCAGATTGCCTGGCATGAGGTCTAAGGCATAGATTATGATCCATCTGGTTCCGGATAATTATAGCTGCTGAATGAAACAAAATCGCTGGCAGCTGCTTATTGTCTAAATGATTTAGCATGCTCAGGTTTCACTCTTCTACAGATCTTATTTAACCGTTTAAGGTAATGGAAACGAGTTAAAGAGACTTTTAAATCAGCCAATATATTTTTTACTTTACAAGGAAACAAGAGCAGCAAACGAGACTGAACAATGATCCAAGATGGTCAGCGGGCACACAAGCTCAGTGGGACAGACATATTTAGTAATAACCAGATCCAGGATATGGCCACAGACGTGAGTGGTATGATTAACGTGTTGGACCAAACCAAATTTCGCCAGACAGTCAAGAACTGGCAGACCTGGCTGTTGCCAGGGCTGTCAACGTAAATATTGAAGTCTCATGAAATCAGTAACAGCCTACCGTACGCAAATATTTTAGTGAAAAACTTAAAAAACTCCTCCACAAACATAGGTTAGACAGCCAGAAGCGGCTGGGTTGAACGCAACTGAGAGGCTTGGTATTTGATGAGGACCTGATTGCCATTGATTTAAAAGATGGCCCTAGCGAAAAGGGAAGGACTTATAGCCGAAGAACAACAATACCCCCGCCAACCACACTGTCATACCGCATCGACAGAAAGAATGAGAACCCGGCAGGGATGGTCGCAGATAAAGGCCACCAGAGTACGGCGTCATTCGCATCTCGGTCAGCAGAAAAACATCTAACTTCTCCATAATAGGCGGCAGGAAGTAGCCGGCCCGGAGGACGTCGCATGTATGAATTTTAATGTAACATGAGTAAGGGCTGACGGTCGACTTTCCACCACAGGACGAGACACGGCAACTGAACTACTAGGACAACGAGTGCTAATCAGCCCCTTAAATTTACGGGTCGTAGGTTTAATAGCCGAGCGGTGGCTAGGTCGAGCGATGAAGGTAGGTTCTTACTGAATCGCCGAAGGAGGCTCGCCGGTAAGTATTTACCAATGGCGACATCGCACCTTACACGAAGCAGGCAATGTGTCAGAATAAAGTTGCTAAGGACAGCAATTCATCCAGAAAGCCATTGGAGTGCTGGATAGATTAGGGCTTGGTCGTACAAACCTCAAATCCTTTGGAGACCGTGCATTTAGTTCGTATGCCCCCCAAAGCCGGGAACTCACTCCCAAATTCCGTCACGACATGCCCTGACTTGACCACATTTAAAAAGAAATTAAGACTGCACCCACTTATGATAGCATTTAGTGGGTCCCTGTGATTCATCCTTTATGTGCTTATGCGTGATGACACTGTGCACGGTGCCACTAGCCATACTTGCATGCTAACCCTGTGTATGTCGCCCCTAACCATGTTGTTCATGTTGTTTACCAAGCATTATGCCACTTACCATTCGATCGTGTTTCCTTTACAGCAAATGTAAAGCACCTAGAAATATAGAGTTCTCTGAGGGCGTTTTATTAAGTGTATTATTATTGTTATTATTAATATTATTATTGTTATGTCTAAGGTCCCTTCTTTTCAACTTTCTATAAAATTATCACTCTGTCCAACTTCTGCTAGAATACTATCTTGACTTTAATTTGTAAGCCGATGGCAATAAGAAGTACTTCTAGCTCATTTGACCTCTTTAAGCCTTGGTCAGCATCAGAATCACTCAATTTCCCAGAAGCCCGCATTGACATCGTTAATAAGTGGATGGCCACTAACCTCCTTAAGGTTAATAATAATGATAGGATCGGCGTAAGAGTGAAGTGCTATCCTCAAGAATGGTTCATAGAGCATCAATTCTTCTCGCAGATCCCAAATAAAGTTATTGCACTGACCCACAAGGTCCGCCACGGCTTGGCCCCTTCATGCCTAGCTGCACTGCTGTACCAGTTTCAGCCTAAACTCTCCCCCAGGTCCTCTATGGACAATATCATAGCTAGTCCGTTCCTTCGCTTTAAGACCGTTGCCGACATAAGCTGTTGCTTTACAGGTTCTAGACTGCGGAACTCACTTCCACTATTATTACGCAACACAATAATAATAATGCTACTCCTGGTATAGTGCCCCCATAGAACGCAATCTCTTTCTCGGCACCATAAATTTGCTGCAAATGCTGCAAATGATCGAATCGATTGGTTGTGGTAGCATTCTGAATACACAACCAGAATAACAAGGTTAATGGTGACATGCACAGGGTCAGCATGCAAGTATGGTTAGTGCCAATATGCACAGTGTCAGCACGCATAGGCACATGAAGGACGAATAACAGGGAACCAATAAATGCATTAATAAGTAAATGCGATTTTAGTTTCTTTTTAAATGTGGACAAGTCAGGAGATGTCGTGACGGAAGTGAGTTTGAGGCTTTGGAAGCATACGAACTAAAGGCACGGTCTCCAAATAATATGAGATTTGTATTAGGTGTAGGTAAACAGTTAGATTTTGAAAGCGGGTGGTATGATGCTCAACCTGGCGGCGGAGTAGATTTGATTGTTAGGGTGGAGACGAAGAATGAAGGAACCAAGAAGTGAGTGATGAAACTTTGAACTCAATACGTTGCTTGAATGGAGGCCAGTGCAGGTCGGCGAGAGGTGGTGTGATGGGACAGCTGCAACGCTCACAACAGAAAAGCCTAGCTGCAAAGTTTCCCACCAGCTGTAAGCGCCTGCATGCAAAGGCCGGCAGTCAAGCAAGCAGTGAGTTACAGAAGTCAAGATGGGATGCCACAAATGCGCGGACCAACTTAGATGTGTTATCCCTATCTAAACAAACCCGAATTTTAGCAGTTATGTAGCTGAAAGTAGGCAGAATTGATTGTTGAACTGACGTGGTCGTCTAACGAAATGTCACTTTTGAACATGACACCTAGATTTCGTGCAGATTCAAAACGAGGTATGATGGCCTAGTCGAATTTGAACGTAAGCCTTTCCAATGTTCGAATCACACTTGGTTTCCTATTAACTAGTAAGGTAGTTTTATTCTCAGTAAATTAAAAATTTTTGCTGCCATCCATGTGCGGATGTCATCAATACATGCAGCAGCAAGGGAGTTGAGAAAAATTGAGGAGCTCAAAGGCTGGGAGGGATCAAAGCAAAGGTACAACTGAGTGTCATTCGCACAGAAAAGTGAAAGCCTAGATTGTGCTTGCCAATCACATCGGCAAGAGGGAGAGTACTAATCATGGAAAGAACGAGACCAAGCACATATCCCCGAGGTATCTCATATTTCAGAGGTTCCTCGGAGGATATATGTCAATTCATATATATATATATATATATATATATATATATATCATATATCATATACTCTCGAGTCTCCCACTGAGACATGACCTGAACCATGGCAGTGCAGTGCCAATGATGCCCAGGCGAGATGAGAGGCGCTCAAGAAGGACTTGGTGGTCTACTCTCCTGCTGCCAATTGTGGCACATCCTTACCAGCCATCCTAAGCTGCGTTCTACTTCCATGCTCCTCACTACCTCAGCTGCCCTTCTGGCTCAGGTATACTCCTGAGTTTCTCTTTCTTGTGTGCGATGAAGTCTCTTGGCTGCCGAATGAGTACTGAAAGATGCGTAAGATTTGAGTGTGCTGTAGAAAAATTTTCTGTGTAACACACACTTAGTCTTTCTGGCTTTGTGGAGTTACAGATTAAAATACATTAGATCACATTACTTCAATGACGTCTTCCCGTAATCTGGGCGAGGTGTTGCCAATTGAAGTGTCAGTTGATGAGCAAATTGCCTTTACTGTCAAGTCGGCCTACTTTTAGCTAAAGAGCTACTCAAAAACCAGGGGCTCCCTGGATAAGAGTAAGATAACAGCAGTGGTCGAGCGTTAGTGAATCGGGTCTTGATTTCCGCGTCAAGCCTCTTTATTCATGACTCGCGACAAGAGCTTTTAAATGCCTGCAACTGGCTAACAACTTTGCAGCTGGTCTGGTCTACCCATTACGGCGTAGTTGCTACCTAACAAAAACTAATGTTTTAGCTTCATGTGCTATCTACGGAGCATCCAATAAACACCAAGATGCTCTGCCTTTCTTAAAAGCTGCTTCATTCTTTTGAAACCAGCCTACCCATCCGACCTATTTGCTCTGTTAAAGTGATCTCTCACTGCCCACTCTTCAGCTTTCAGTCGCCATTTTGGTGTGAGGGTCTTTAGTTCGTGTTTGCCAAAGGTCTGGAAATAGCTTCAAGCGTCTGTTGCTACTTTCAAAGACCTGACGTCTTTTAAGGGTCAGCCAAAGACGCCTGTGTTCAGCTCAGCTTTTCCTGCGCCTCTGGGGGTTTGTCTCTGTTGTTCCCGTGTGCATTGCGTCCTCATCATCTGTGAGTGATTCGGTGCATGCAACAAAGGTTCTAATCACGAGTGTCCCGACCGTATTCTTGTAGATTCTAGCGTGCTGACTGAAGAATGATACCTGATCGCTTTTGCATGATTGTCTAAATATCATGCCGTGCATGCGATCAACCCTTCGCTACTGAATCAGTTGCAGCGAGTTTCAAAGCTCGGATAGAGGTTTAGCTTCCTTAAGGCGCTATGTAGATGACGTATTAATATCGTTATTACTACACGTGATTCTTGTCGCCTTACAAATATGATTTCGCTTAACTGTAGACTGTAACTCACATCTGGAAGGTATTAGTAATGAATGGGAAACTAGCTAAGGCGATCAAGAGTCTCGAGTGAGCTATTCTGCTGGTTATTTAAAAAAAACGTTCCAGAGCTAGGTAGCCATTCAGCGACAGATGGCTTGATACCCGATGACCTTTATGTGTGAGCTTCAGCAGCTCTTAGGCGAGTCCCACAGTTTGCCACGTCGCTGAGAGGTTCATGAAGACTGCAGCCAACTTTAGATGCATTTTAAATAACGACTCGACGAGAGAGGTCAGGGTCAGAATTTAGCCGCAGGAGAAATGGCTGCGGTGGATTTCTGCTTTTTAAATGGCATCAGTTTAGCAGCAGTAATATAGGAAAGACGCATGTTTGCAAACGGCAGAATCTTCTGCTCGAACTCATGGCCCGAGGGCAGCTGTAAGTTTAGCTTTTTTCACGGTCGAGGCAGACGACAGAAGGAATGCACCTCAGTGAAGAGGGCAGCAAACCACCGAATGATCACGTGGTTGATAAATTCATGCTACCTTGCTTATTTAAGCAATCGTTAGTGATAGCAAAGGTCGGCTGATTTAACAACTTCCTTAATATTGCAGTAGAAGAACCTCTGCTGCGGTTACTCCCGCTGGCAGTGAGAAATAGGAAAACCAAACCAAATCCTGCGGCCGGAATCGAACCTATGGCCTGAATCGTAAATTGCGAACGCCTTAACCTCTGTGTTCTATTGTAGGGCAGTATTTTTACCATCACAACTTTACGTACATGTTGCCCAGATGCACCTTAGATGCGATTCGTCAGACTGCCGACTACACATTCCTGTATTCAAAGACTACAAACGCGAGTCTGACGTGTTATATAACACTTTCAAATATCACGCTGATATTAGGCATTGCGACTGAGCGTCTGGTCACTTCGCTATATTTAGGTAAGATGCAATTTAAGAATGCAAGAAGGCGATAAAAAAATTTTGCCGTGATTCTTCGGCAAGGTAAAAGCTTCGATCGGACTCATCTTGAGCCATGATGGCTCACTGGGTGGGTGAGCCGTGATGGCACACTAGGTAAGACGGTTACTTTTCTCGACCTCGGTATCAAGGTTGTACGTGTGAACCCTGCGGTGGGGGATTCTTTATCGCCACTGCAAGCGGTGGTGATAACCGCAAAGGCTATTCTTTCACCATAAAAAATAGGCTGCTAAATCAGCAATTTTTTTTAATTTTAAAAATAGGTAACGATACGATTTAATAATAATAATAAAACACTTGATAAAGGACCCCTGAGATAGGATCTGAAACATTGCAATGTAGTGCCAGTAATTCCCAGATTTCGAACTATTATTCTTACAAATTCAAATCCGCGTAAACCAGTCGCATAGGTATTGTAGTGGGAAGAGACTGCTCAATATATATATATATATATATATATATATTGAGTATATATATACTGAGATGTATATACATTACACATATATATATACATATATATATATATATATATATATATATATATATATATATATACATATACATATATAATGTATATACTAGTAATAAGAAAAATTTGCTTAGCACCTAACCTACTGGTTCTTCTTTACTCTGTCTGACAGAGTAAAGAAGAACTGGTAGGTTACAAGGTTCATTAACGCCGTTAAGTCAGCATGAAGCGAGTGGTAAGTAATATGATTTTTTCTGCCAGAATGATAATGAACGTCTGCAGTAATACGCAGGGGTTGACAAGAAAGCATTCAAAATGAGCCGATGAGTATAAAAAATATTATCAAATAACTGACTCGCTCGCTTCGCTGCCTAGTAAGTTTCTAAGTAACATCAGTGAGAAAAATAATTTAAATGAAACAATCTAACAAAGAGTAGCTTTAATTGTCCAGATATTTAATCCCCACATAAGCATAGCAAATGCGTAAATATTTCGATCAAATGTTTTACAAGAGGATGTGACTTAAAGGCAAAGACGTAGTCTTACTTTTACTTTGCTTACAAAGTCTTACTTTTTGGCTTACTTTTCTTCGAAAAACTCTGTCTCAATTGAGAATCATCCATAAAATATAAATCTTAAAAGTAGTTCTGAATTTTAAAGGAAATGACCCTTGTGTGTGCTTATAATAAGAAAAGCTTAGAATAACAGATCCGTATTCAGCCGAGACTTGAATGATGTAAGCTTATTGCACGTAGGGGTCGACGGACTAAGTTAGCTCCGTTAGTTCGATGGACTTCAAGACAAGTAGAAACTGAGGAGCGGTGATCGATATACGATTAGGCAAATAGATTGCTTATGTAGACTGCTACAAGCGATGAAAAGCAATATATAAGCCAGTAAGAGTATCCTGTAATCAATTTGATGATTGATCGTCAGCCAGTGAAGCCCAGGCATAAGTGCAGCAATGTGGCGGCCTCGCCGTTGACGACGGTTCATTTAAGTTCCTTATTATTGAATCGGTTGCAACGAACTAACGGAAATAGCGTCAGGAGTCCGGCCAAGAGTTCGAATGAATGAGAATTTCCTAAATTTGCAATGGATTTCCAAAGTTTAAGCCATTTTGGCGGTCGTAATTTGGTCAGACCAGGCTTCAACATTACCTATGTTCCTTAGCCGACAGTCGGGCAACTCAAGACTGGAAGCAATGCGCTCATCCAATGATAGGACTTTTGGAGTTGCCCATCCAGATAGCAGACAGAGATCTAATTGAGTTAGGCAAGATATACCAACCAATGGTATTACTATGCTCACTATTCATATTATGTTGGCCTTATCGTCGTTAAATTTCAGGGGCCGTTGCCATTGAAGTATGAATGCCGTCGATGCTTGCTGTAGGAAAATTAAGCGGGCCCCTGGATTTGTAGCGGGGCTCAGAAGTGTACTGACCGCTCTGTGACTGGCAGCTCTTTATTAATGCAAGCGAAATATTTATAAGAGAAATGTTGAGCCAATACTTCGTATTAGTTTCGAAATAGTTTCCGTTTTACTTGCGAATGCAAACCGTAAAGCACCACCGAAAGTACCCGCGACCATTCTGAATGCATAGGACACATAAGTGACTATGTATGATAGTCTATTTACTCTGCAGCTTTCGCAGAAGTGACTTACTGATTCGCTATTTGCTCACGTTGGCTTTTTGTTAGATAGCTGTTGTCACCATTTATCAATCAATCGTTTGCCACCAGGAACAATGAGCATCTTCATGGAACTGCTACACGGCAAGACGGATCTCCTACGCATCGCTTCGGAAACGGGATTCGGTGAGAAAATTGGTCACTGACAATGTAAGCGATGACAGTAAAAGATGTATTTAAAAAGCCTATTAACTAGTATTTGCTTTTGGTTTTTTCCCAAAGTGTCGTAACTCTCTTGGAAAGGCTAGAAATATTAACGCGTGTAAGATGTACTGAAGAGTATATCCCATGTGACTAATTATTTAAAATATCAAAATAATACTAATCTAACTGTTGCACACAAATGAATGCTAGCATGCACGCAAGAACGCGCATGCACACATAAGCGCAGCCACAAGCAAGCAAGGGTGAGTCAGACCTTGCACTTTCCCGGGCAGCCACTGATTGGAAGGCTAATAGGGTTCGTTGAGAGCTAAGCCACGTGACACACTCCTTCAGGTTGGTTTAAGAGGGATGCCTGGGCTAATCGTCTCCATCCGCTTACCTACACTCGTTCATACATTGGCAGTAATACGTGCACTGGCATACGAACGTACACAGCGATTATCAAAACGAATGCAGCCACTAGGCATTCAAGTGAATACGAAAGTGCAATTCTTCGGCAATTTTTAGAGATACGAGTGAAATTGAAAGTACTGCATTTATGTCTTGTCACCTAGATTAGTCAACTTTTCTTTACAGTTACTTCAAGAGTGACCGCAATACTCAACCTTGGATGCCGCTGCAAGTGCGAAGAGCCATCGCCGGCGAGCAATGAGTCTGCTAGCGTCTGGTTCAAGGATGGGAGCAACAATGTGATTGGCCAGTGTCCCATACCAGGTGCGTACGCATCGCTTGCCGACGCTCGACGCTTTTCACGCTAATGTCGAATCTTGATAAAACGCCG